>JAYJMH010033299.1:0-16583 GCA_036873815.1 Phacellophora camtschatica
GTCACCCTCAAACCAGAGCTTTTGCATAATTGCCTAAAGGAAAGTATTTGATTTGGGGGGATGCTCAGCTGATGTTCATTTGTTCTTTTATCAATTTGGAAAATAAAAGTTTTACGGAACAAAGCCATTGTTGATTAAAAAAAGGAAATTTTTTTATAGTGTGTTGTGCATTCATTGATGCAGTTTGTCATAAGTTATTTCCAAGGAATTAAAGTCAAGTTACGATTTTAACCATACTTTCAATTTTCATTGTTTTCGTTTTTCTATTAAATATGGCAAAAATCTCGATTTCCATCGGTAAACAGCTTGCAGACTATGGATACCTTGCTTGCTTGAAATGAGGATCACGGCGATTCCCCAAAGTGACAGACTTTTGGTAGGCCATTCTGCAAAAGCTCTGGTTTGAGGATGACACACAATTTCAACTTCAAAAATTTATATCTCAACTTACAAGGGACCAAAACTATCAAACAATGTATTGTTGATCAAGTTTATAATCAATGAGTAACATCAAAAACATTTCGTAGCATTTTAGGTAATATTTTCATCGTCAGACGGAATCAAATCCGTAGCCATTTTTTTGGGACACCCGGTACACTGTGAGGGGAGAACCCACAGAATTGCCACATACAAGCCTGGGTAAAACGAGCATTATTTTTATTTTTGCGATATTTTTGGTCTCCATTTTGTTTACAATGCATAAGCGTGTCCTGTGCGTTTTTGTTTACTTTTTGAACATATTTAGTGTACCAACATACCAATATTTGAAAAGTTTCCAGACAGACAACATTGCTTTTACAGGCAGAGTATTTTAGTTTGCGTTTTGTTTACAATGTATGATCGTGTCCTGTTTGCTTTCGTTGAGCTTTTTGAAAGTTTTGATGTACCAACTTAACATTTTAAAGACGATAATTACGAGATCGCACGATGATGAGGCATGTCAGTTAGATTATATATTTGCTCGGTAAATTATATATATGCTATTAATTTTTGTTCTTTTCAGATATTTACAATCGAAAATCCTGAAACTGCTGAAGATGCTTGTGAAGAATGCCCTGAAAATCCTCAAAGGTAATTAATTTGGTATTGAGAATAATAACAATCATTGGTATAATAATAGTATAATTTGCCATAATAACAATCATTGGTATAATTATCCAGTCTTAAAGTCATTGTCACTTGCAAAATACTTACAAATTTCGAATCTTTTTATTGCCAGTATTTTTATATCAACTACGTAGAAGCGCGAAGATTAGTTTATATACCAAGCTTTGTTAGTTGAATCCATTTTAAGAATCAATGGGCAATATCTTAAAAGTTTTATATATTTCGATCATAGAGATCTTAACTAGAAAAGTTGGAGAGCTTATTATCTTAACTTTTGATCCTAACAAAATATAATCTTGATATTGGTCATTTATTTATGTAGCAATGGTAAAGAGTTTACAAAAACACCTTCAACTGTCGAACAACTCAAGGTATTTGTTTAAGGTATTATTACGGTATTAGCATGAGGCATTAACGAGGTATCATTTACACATTTAGTTATTCTGATAATTTTAATTTTGATAAATGTAACTTAGACTAGTTGTAATTTAAAAATGTTAATTTAAAACACTGAAAATGATTTTAAATTTTTGATAACTTTTTTGGTCATTCTTATTTTGGAATTAACATTTGCCGATGATAGGTCATTTCAGTTTATGAGCTACACACTTTTATTTTGTTGTTATTTATGATCATTTAATGGTAAATATCATTGAAAATACAAATTTTTAATGCACTTGTGCCTTAGTTTAGCGACAAGGAAAACAAAATAATTGAAAACTAAAAAAGTCAACAAGCCGCAGAAGTAGTGGAGGGTTGGGAGCTCAAAGCACAAAGTTTCAATGCGATAACGTAACAGGGGCGTAACAAGGCTTTTCACCTTGTCCATGTGACTAGTCCATAGATAACAAGGTTTTTCACATGAATATGCCGGCTTTGTAATTGCACACACACACACTTTAATTAAGTGATGATAACGTTGACAAAACGAACATCCACAAAAAGCTCCTCCTCAATTATCATTACTATTACTTTCGATAAAATAAGATTTTTACCGATATTTATTATCAGTGGTGGTGCCAAAGGGAGGAGTAGATAACCCACTGGTTCTTGTTTGTCTTCCCCCCTTTGTTTTTGTTTAGAAGTTATTTACATAGTATTTTATACACATTTTATTGTATAGTGGAATTTTGTATTTTATCGGTTAGTTTGTCTACATTTTGAAAATAGCCAGTTGATCGCAGTTTTATAAACATCTGATAAAAATTTTGGCATATATTTGGCTGATCTTAAAATTTAAACAAAGTTTTTAGTTTGATCAAACACTAAATTCTCCTATGCATTGCATTGTATGTCTAACATGTTTTTGCTTTCAGGAAACGTGCAATGGATACATGGAACAAAACATGTTTCTGAATGGGGAAATTCTCCAACTCATGAAAATACGAAAACGTGACAACGAGATATCTAAGGATAAAGAAACGTAAGCATGTTTTTATTGTACGCCATCATTTCAATTCCCTTTCTACCTTTTGTTTATTTTTTATCTTTAAAAATTAGTTTCCATGTTTGTCTCAAGACTGCGAAAATAATCATGAAATTGTTAAGTGTGGCAATAGTCATGAAATAAATTTAAAAATATTCGCAAAGAAACTAATAATGCCAAGATAATGAAACACTAATCGGGCATAACCCTTCATCGGTACTAAAAATTCTATCGCGCATAACCGTTATCAGATTATACATTTAACACTGAGGAATGATTATACCTAATACGTTTAGTTTTCATCATCTTGGCATTATTGGTTTGTTTACAATGATTTTATGATTTATTTGTATTAAAAGCCTGGTCATTTTTAATTGTTTTGATCATTGTTTTCAAACTTTTATTTTTGAAAATTCGGAACTTTGAAGGGAACATTGCCAAAATTAGCGGCTTATCGTTGTCCTGAGGATAAACTTGCACATTCCATTTACTCATTTACTTGCCCATCCCTAATTGTAGTACAACGGTCTCGTTTTGATATTTAGCATCGTGATAGTAGAGGCTGCCATTTTGTTTTTGTTTACGTATGTGGACTTATCTTAGAAGAAGCTCGTGCTCCAAATCCGTTCTTACAAAGGTCTGTTTCTTACTCTCCGTGCTCCTACGGTTCCGAACAATGCTACAACGCTAATTACTGGATATTATTTTATTAAAATGCTTACTTTACAGGAAAATTGTGAGCCTTGAAGCAGAACTTTTCAAAATTAAGAGTCGATTTGTTTTATTACTCAAGGATTACCAAACACCTCTCAGAGGTATGACACATTGACTTTTTCTTAACCTGATACATTCACAATGATAATTAAATTAAAAAATCCACAAGGAAGGTACATTTTTACACTCACTAACGTTTTCAGTGTACCTTGGGCTTTTCAATGGAGTTCATTTCGTAAAAAATTATGTTAAATTAATGATTTTAGTAGTATGCTTTGAAATGTGAAATAAATATTATGAATTTTTAACTAAATTGTGAAATATATTTAAAAACATTTTTGTGCTCGCCTTTGAAAATCTCAATCTGGACAGGGAAATGTAAATCTTAAATTATTATATTTGCAGACGGCTATAAAGGTGGAGAGCGTGATGTTGAAATGATTCAGCATTTGTTAGATGATGCAATTAATCAAGATGGCGTCACTGAAATAGAGAAATCGGAAAATATGGCTGCTAAAAGGTACAGTTTGCTCCAGAGTAGAAGCAAATAATTGCATAACAATCTGGTATTTTGAAGTAATTTTTTATCTGGTGCCTAGATTCTTTAGAATGGGTCAAATTGAACTGAAATATCTCTAACGTAGTGGTCAATAAGAGTGTATAATTGGTCAATTTACACCATGGTACTATATTACTTTTTCGCGTTTTCGTAATAGCAGTATTCTGTGTAGCCTATTTTCGGTTGTAGTTACGGTTGTAAAGAGCGTTTTTTATCGCGTAGTTTTTTTATTTGTAGAGCGGCTGATCGTTACGGTTTTTACGATATTGTCGATACTGAAGACGACGATTCACTTTTAACTGCAGCCGAAAAACTCGACGAAAAATCAACTGATCAAACAGTAAGTGAAAATTTTTTCCGAAATCATTTGCATTTCTACATGGCTAGATAACGATGGTCCGATAGTCCTATGGTCTAAGATCGAGGAGATAAAGCATGTCCAAAAATTGCAAAAATTCATTTTCACGACATGTTTTCGTGATAAAAAGTCAGGTAGTTGGCGCTCGGTTTCTAGCTGAAAATAACACCATGGTGACACTGGAACTTGCGCGTGCTACCCCCTTCAGAACACAGACTTTTATGATATGCATCTGTTAACTTTGAGTATAAGTAACCCATGGTAGTAAATATAACTCTTGGCTCAAATTTAAGCAACTCCATTAAAATTTTATTCTTTGTAATTTATCATTTCAGCTTGAAACGACACGTGAAATGTCTGTTGGGGTAAGGTGGGAGAACTTCTTGGTTGCACAAGGAAAGAAACCTATTGTGAGATCTGTGAGTAGTGTTATGTGGGATGTTACCAATTCCTCTTGCCTGGCCAATACTTTGGATTTATTAATGAGAAGTTTAAGCAACAACTTAAGTAGTTAACTTAAGAAGTATTGATATCCAGGTTATGTTTGCAAATGTATTATTGGAACTAATTTTGAATTTCAACAAATTTCAAATAATTTGATCACCAAATTTTGGATAGGTATAATCCAATTTATTCACAAATTCTTTCACTAGCAATTTGATTTTAGACTGCAGCTTGTATGTTAAATACTAACAGTTCTTGGTGTTTTTTTTATTTCAGGAGGAGGTTAAAAACCTGGTACGAGATGGTATCCCACATGAGTACAGAGCAAGAGTATGGCTGGACCTGATTAACCATTATGTTCGACACGAGAGAGACACTGCCGGGCCTGGTTATTTTTTTTCTCTGTTAAAAGAAAGAAGTGGTACTTACACTCCCGCAGCAAAACAAATCGATTTGGATTTATTGAGAACTCTGCCAAATAATAAATACTACGACCGCATTGATTCTGAGGGGGTAAATATTAGTACAGTTCACATCCGCTATCTCGTTATGTTGAACATTCGCTATTTCGAACAAATTTTTAATTCCTCTCGCTAGGCCTTCTTGCGAAATACTGCCCGTTAATTCAGAGAGATTGATACTCGAAAAGAAAGTCAGATAGTCACTTGCGAAAGTATTGTCGATCTCGAAAATGTATACCCGGGAATGGTAACACTCTATTTTTAATATTGTTATATTAAATGTTATATTAACACTGTTACCCGTAAGTGGTAACACTCTATCTCATACAGATTTAAATTTCTTGAAGAGTTCGAGATAGCAGGTGTCAGCTGTATCTTTTTTTAGAACTCATAGTTGTAAAATATAGATTTTTTCTGTACTTCAACCTCTTTTCCAGGGATATTGTTTAAAGAAGATAAGATATACCCTTGGTAATTGGTACCTACTTTCAAATTGTTGGCAGGATTTTGCTTGTTTGAGCTAGTTTTATGTCGCGCCATAACTGGCGTTAAACATATATATAAATAAGTGACTCTGTAGTATTGAATTTAAAAATATTATACAATGTTTCGAACATACGTCATCTTCGGGTATTTTTTCGTCATACTTGACGTTCTAAACTCGGAACAAGATTTATTGCAGCTTGTCTGCAACAGCCATCTGCCACCTTCTATGCCTCCGGTATCGCAAAGCAGAATGCAGGCTGCTGCAGGCAAACTTTTTTACTTAGCATTTGGTTGTCGGCGGTACCGGGAGATAGACATTTTTGAAATATAACCTTTTACTTGTCCAACTTTCTCCCGGCAGTAACAGCAATTTTGTGCCATTTTAGCTATTATGAAGAAAAACTGGAGCATGGCATATGGCAGATGGCAAATCAACCTTGAATTTAGGC
Organism: Phacellophora camtschatica; assembly: GCA_036873815.1. Taxonomy (NCBI): domain Eukaryota; kingdom Metazoa; phylum Cnidaria; class Scyphozoa; order Semaeostomeae; family Ulmaridae; genus Phacellophora; species Phacellophora camtschatica. The sequence continues at coordinate 6,005 of JAYJMH010033299.1, forward strand.
TTTACTCTTAACTTCGAACTGAATCTTTATCATTCTACGGAGAGTCAATTGAACGTTCATGTTATATTTTTATTAAGATATATTTTTTTGTTTGATCCAACAAAAACACAACTTGAGGTTGGTGCCAGTGCCAGGGGGTATATACTTTCGAGACATCCTCGAGAACAAGCTTGGCTCGGGTCTGCTTTACTCTATTATCAGGACCATTATCAAAATCATTTTAATTAATCGCCTAAATATTGGCAGAAATATGGTTTACTAAGCTAATGCTGTTCGGTGGTTTATTTAAAAGATGATGGGCTTAATGGTGTTGTTTTTTAAATGCGATTTGTTTTTTTAAGCTTTTGATTTGAAGCAAGGTTTTGAATCAGACTTTTTATTTTTCTTTTCATTTTTTTTACAGACCTGCAAACTACAGAGAGTGCTTCTTGCATACAGCTGGCACAATCCAAACGTTGGATATTGTCAGGTACTCAATAAACATTTTTAGCAATTTTACGTGAGATTTTGTTTTTATTTTATTTTGTTTGTTGCTGTTCTACCATTCTTGTCATTAATTTATTTCTTTTTTTGTAACTACAGCTTTATTCTCTTCTTGGTATCTTGTAGAACCATGGGTGGGAGGAAGCATGTAATTTCGTTTATATAAATAATAAGCACTACATTTGCCGCCACTTCTCTTCTGAACTGACTACAACGCTCCTTCAAAAGAGAAATGGCGGCAAGCGCAGTGCACAATATTAGGCCTAGCAGATATTATTTACCAGAAAGCAAAAGGCAACAATCAGGTTTTATGTAAATTTTTATCCCTCCCATGGCAGAACAGGGAGAATTTTGTAAACAAAAAGGTTGCTGTTTCAAACATGACAATGCGATTTACAGGTAGAATATTGTAAACAAAAAGGTTGCTGTTTCAAATATGACAATGCGATTTGTAATTTGAAAGAATAGATTTCACATTTTAACATTCAATCAAATCAAAATATAGAAAGACAGCAAAGCTCTATGATTTCATTCATTATGATTTTCTTGGCTGTGTTGAAGGAGTTGAAATCTATTCTTCCACTCTAAATTGCATTGTCACATCCAGAACTGAACCTTTACTTTTATGGAATTCTCTATTGTTCTCATCACATGTACACTTCTGTGCTATTAGTAATGACTGAGTCCATAATTTTCTTTAAAAGTTCGACATTCATAATTTAATCTTGGAATTATTGTCAGAAGAACAATTCGTTGCTTTTTACACCAAGAGTATGAGATAGACTCGCAAAAGATTTGCTCGCCCTTTTGATGAAAAAGGTTGCCGAGGAGAAAACATTCAAATCAGGCTTGTGTTATGTACATCAACTGCCTGTTTTAACTTTAAACTGACTGTTTTCGTTGCAGGGATTGAATCGTATTGGAGCAATTGCATTGTTATACTTGAATGAAGAAGATGCATTTTGGTAAATACAGGAACATTTTGTATTTGATATTTGAATTACGCTTGAATCTGTTTACATTTGAAATAACCCAATCACGTCATGTAATTGTCATCATATGCTAAAAAGATACTGCGAATTCATCCTCCGTTGTATATACCAGGTGAACTAGTAAAAAATGTACCCGTTTGATAGTCTGTGTAGGAAAAAAACCACTGAAATGATTTGCTTGCTTTAAAATGTAAATTATCATGCAAAGGTTAACTTTAGATATGTAAGCAATTCAAAAACTGACCACATGATTTCACTGCGTTTTGACGATTTGGCAAGTTTTTTGTACCCAAGTTAGCCTTTGTACCTAAGTTAGCCTTTGACTGATAATTTATCATTTAAATCATGCAAATCGAATCAGTTATTATTTTTTCTACAAGGTGATCAAACGGGTAAACGTTTTTTGGGTCACCCGGTATGTAAACCAATCGACTGGTGAATGAAATACGAAATCCTTTTTTTGGGAAAGGAATATTGTTATTGATTTCAAGCTGAAATCTTGCTCAAGGTCAAGCGTATTCTTGCATGCATAGGGGCATGCAGAGGAGACAATTTTAAACGTGAGCAAATGCTGTACAAGAGCAACACAGGTTTCAAATCTTTGATTGCTTGATCACATCTGTTTATATAGCACAAAAATGCAAACTGAGGTTACCAACTTTTTTGTTTCTTGCGAAATGAAAGAGTTCCAATGAACAGACATAAACCAAGACATTTATGGCCTGTTCATATGAGGGGGACCAATCCACCTGATCAGCTAGCTCACTTGAGTGAGATCTTAATTACATTGTGATTTATATAGAAAAATTGAATTGCGTTCATATGAGAGTTGGGCTATCCCGGTTGAGTATGATCTCATTCAAACGCTGGTGAGATCTCACTCAAGTTGGATGGAAATCTCTCATACGAAGACGATTCAGTGAGCCAGCACGGTCATTCAGGTGGGATCAATTTGTCAGCAGTTGTTATTCTTTGATGGCGATATGGAATTCGAATAAGATGACTGGCTCACTTTGCCGGGATGAAAATTATCATATGAACACATGGTGATAATCATCTCACCTTGGTGAGCTAATCCACTCATGTGGGCTAGCCTACCTCATGTGAACAGGCCCTTAGAGACTATTCTATCTTCTCCCTTAGAATTTATGTTTATTCTTAACACTTAGGTTAAGTCGAACATTTGTTAAATCGAACTGATGCTCTTAGACCCTTGGAAGTTTGAGTTATCTAGAGTATACTCTATACTGTAACTTCAAAAACTGAGTGTGCAATTAATTTTATTCAAGCCACCTAAAACGGTCTAAAACCAGCTTGAAAAATTCCATGGGGTGTTATTATTATTCGATTTGGTTAAGAGAATACAGATGTAATCAACTAATCAAACGTTTTAATGCTGGTTTTAATGCTGATTTTGATGCTGGTATTGATGCTGATTTTGATGTTGATTTTAATGCTGGTTTTAATGCTGGTTTTGATGCTGATTTTGATGCTGATTTTTAATGCTGATTTTGATGCTAGTTTTGATGCTGATTTTGATGCTGATTTTAATGCTGGTTTTGATGCTGATTTTGATGCTGATTTTAATGCTGGTTTTGATGCTGATTTTGATGCTGATTTTAATGCTGATTTTGATGCTGGTTTTAATGCTGGTTTTGATGCTGGTTTTGATGCTGATTTTGATGCTGGTTTTGATACTGGTTTTGATTATGATTTTGATGCTGATTTTGATGCTGATTTTAATGCTGGTTTTGAAGCTGGTTTTGATGCTGGTTTTGCTGCTGGAACTAGATCACTTTATATCATGTATCGTAAACAAATGTTCTTAGAATTTCTGTTTTAAAGTTTATTCCTTGATTTAACAGGTGTTTAGTTGCAATTATCGAACATCTCATGCCACGTGACTATTATTCTCGAACTCTGATTGGTGCCCAAGTTGACCAGGTTGGTTTCCTTCTTCTTAATAGACATTAACAAACATTTTTTATCCCTAAATTTTTTTTCAGAACGTTAAAAATGCTTTGAGCCTTTTAAGTGAGTGTTTTTTTGTACTTTGTTTGTGGGTTTCGTCAAACACTGCCCGCAACCAACGTGTTTTGTTTTTGACTGCCTTTACTTGAATTTGCATTCAATTAATCTGACGGCTTTTCTCAGGGCCGTAGTAACGAAACCATTGTTCTTGGGGAGGCTCTAGCCCCCCTCCCAAACAAAATTTGGACTAGTCTATTGTCTTGATAATTGTGGTAGCATAGAACCCATTGTATTTTATATGGCTATACTAAAATTTGGAATTTTTATTCTGTCAACAGAGAGTCTTCAAGGAATTATTCGACGAAAAGCTTCCAAAACTATCAGCTTTATTTCAACAACTATAGTGAGTGAATTAAATGTTTTTACTGTTTATTTGATCTATTCTTAATTTTATGCATGTTTTAAAATAAATGACTTTTAGGAATTTAAATTTTTTTTCAAATAATTTTAAAAAACAGGTCACGTTTGCTGGCGTCTTACTCTCGCTAGTGGTGAATTCATAAAATTTTATGTAAGCAGCAAGACAACATAAAAAATGATACAAATCAAATCATAACAATTATTCATTCACGCAAGAAACTTTTGGAAATTGCTGTTTCATACAGACAAAAAACAGACGTCTGGTGAAATGTCCGTGAAGAAAAAAACAATTTAGGGCTATTCCTCCATATATGTGGAGCCAAATCTTGACGTCATATTGAAAACATAAAATTGCTAAACATATTACAAGCACAAAAAGAATATATTAGTGTATGTGAGTGTCTAGTGAAAGACTAGCAAAAGCGTTCCGTGGCGTGGATGGAAATACGGGTTGCCTTAAGTAGCTTTTCATTCAGTTTATATATTTACTCTGTTTTTGTTGGGTTTAAGAATTTAAATTTCTTACTCAGTCTACTTATTAAACTCAGCATATTGAGGTCTTTTATACGACTAAGCGATTTGTGAACTTTCAGAAAAATTACTTTTTTGGAATTTTTGACACTTTCGTTTTACAGTATCGATTTATCGCTGTTATCTTTCAATTGGTTCTTGGCAGTATTTGTGGATATTTTCACTGTCGAAGTAAGTAGTAAACTTTCACAAAATATTCGTTGCATGCGTTTCAAATTGAGTTTCCCTTCGTGAGAAAATTATGGTCAGGTTAACAGTGGACTTATGAAGTTGAATTAAATTGAATCCCACTTCTGATCAAACGAAAAATAGACTTTGGGCAAGTCTAGGTTAACATATGATTTGTTGGATTATCATTTTCATATTTTTTTAATAATTTTTATAGTATACCCATTCCGCATTAGCCCTATCACATCACTGGATCATATGTGATCAGTTCTTTGATGTTACAGTTATTGACTAAATTTTACGTTTGCTATTTTAATGCACTCACTCATTGCTCTGGGCTTTGGAGTATTGTTTCTTAATTTTTTTCTGTCTTTTAGTGTATTGGTTCTTAATTTTTTTCTGGTCTTTTAGTGTATTGTTTCTTAATTTTTTTCTGGTCTTTTAGTGTATTGATTCTTAATTTTTTTCTGGTCTTTTAGTGTATTGTTTCTTAATTTTTTTCTGGTCTTTTAGTGTATTGTTTCTTAATTTTTTTGTAAAAATTTGTTACCGTGTTTCTCGACTTTCCGCAAAATTGAATTCGTATAATTTACCATAAATCATTGAGAAAATAGCTTTTTGATCCCAGAAAATTACAAAAAGAGCCTATTCATAATAAAAATCAATATAGTACAGTACATTATACGTTTTGATTACAAACATTTTGTAAAATTATAACCAAAAATAGAATATTGACCTCTTATAGTACAGTACATTAACCCATTCACCCCTGGAAACTTTGCAGTTTCAGGATGTAAACGCGGGTAGCCCAGAAACACGCGTTAGTTTGTATGTTCTACCCCCTGCAAAGTTGAAACTCAGATAAGATTTGCCTGTTAATTTGAAGTAAATACGGTCGTGAAGGGATTAATTGCTTAGACAACAATAGGTCCCCAATGCGCAGTAGCTCCGTCTCCCGGTGAGTGGAACAGTGTGGGCAGTTCACTGGCCTAATGTCAACATTATACTAATTTGAATATTATAATACTGCTTTTTACAATTGACAATGTCTGGTGTGAACTCAATAGACTGTGAATTTAATTGCTACTCTCCTGGAAGCGTTGTTAGGCAGTCGTTAGTAACATTAGCTGTTGTTGTGGATTAAGTTGCAAGTTTTATGGAAAGATTCTTATAAATTAAATATGATCATTTCAGCTAACATTAAGAGTTTGGGATACATTTCTGTACGAAGGAAACAAGGTCAGTATGATTAATATTATTTTTAAATTTTACACTTAAAAACAATATTACCATGAATTTTTACAAAGCAACTGGAACGCCCTGAAATCTTGAGGTGACGTTGATGAATACCTAAATTTTCATAAAATAAAACGAATGTTCTCCATCATTCAAATTCAAATTCTTTTCATTCTTTGATACTTTTTAGATCATCTGGTCGTAAAATAATGGAAATATAATATGGCGTAAACATGTCACTATCGTGGTGTAGCGGCGTAATTATCTGAAACTGAATTAAAATAAAATAAATTTAAACAGAGAAAATGTAATTCAAGTGTGCTTTATTTTTTTTCAATCGAAAATTGTAAAGTTAGGATATTTTTTACTTTCAGGTTCTTTTTCGATACTCGCTGGCAATTTTCAAAAGCTGCGAAGAAGATTTGCTGAAATTCAGAGATGGCGGTGAAGTATACACTTTTTTCCGACGAATCCCATCGCATCGGATGAACCCATACAGAGTGTCTCAGATTGCATTTCAACAGATGAATCCGTTTCCGAAGAAAAATATTTTCACCAAAAGAGCACATTATAAACCAAAACTGGAGGTTAGATTTTGGTTCAATATGACAGTTATGTTAAAATTTGACCAAGGGTGTCTTTTTAAAATATTGTTGAATTTCTGAACGTCAATAAGCGACTGGTAACACACATTGAAAGATTCGCCTCAATAAGATTCGCCTCGTTTCAGAAAAATGCTAATTTGACAAACATTTCCATTGTCCTCTATTGTTTATCTCAGCCTGATTTCAAGAAAACTTTTAGTTAACCAATCAAATCACTTTATTTTAAGTTCTTGCAATTTGATTGGTGCAACAAGAAGCTTTTACAACGTCAGTGCTTTGTTGTTAAAGTATTTACTTTATTTAATGTGTCTTCTGCTTGATCCTAAGAAGTATTACTCATAAATATTGGCATATCTTTTATTTTGTCGCTTTTTTTATCAGGCTGAGCTCAAAGAATTCGAGGTAATGAGACAGGACAGAAGTGAACGAGCGAGTAATGCTTCCGATGAACTATTCAGTGATGGGGAAGATGAAGATTAAGAAATTATATCAACATACCAAGGAGCAATTATTTTATAAATCATTGAAATAAAATAGACAAATTTTACCTAGGTTATTTTATACATGTAGTGGTTTCAACGAATTCTGCAATTTTTTTACATAGTTTTATTTTAGTTAAAAATGTGCGCACTGAAATTTGCACAAATATAAATATATACCTATTTTTGTAAATCCATCTGGTTACATTCAAAACAAGACTAGACTACGTTTATACTAAACAAGCAAATTATTTGTAAGTTTTCTTTTAAAGAAACAGAAAACCAAATCGATTCAAAATATAAAATTATCTTAAAACGTCCAAAATGAGCAAGAATTAATGTGCGTATTGACCCCTTGAAAATATGACGTTTTACATTTTTTATCAGTGAGCCATAAAGACTCTTTCAGGTAACATTGAATTTTCTCATTGAACTTGAAATGGCTTTGAAAATTGACAACAATTTGCATAGGGATCTAGAAGTTAGCTGCAAAGAAGCATTTTTCTAGATCATAACCAAAATAATTTCATTAAAAAATTGCAGCTGTCGCTTATGGTATTTTCAAAAAAATTCCTGCCAAGTAAGGGGCTTTTTACAATATTCGTGTTCTAGAATGTTTTATGAAATTTTGCTTTTTACCAAAATGGGAGGAAGAGGGGTTCTTTGTTGTCAATTAATTGAATCTTATCCCTAAGTTTACTTGGGTCATACATTAATTAAGTATTCACGTTATATAAATTTGTTAAAGAGAGAGCTTCGACTTAAAGAGTTTCTCATTTAGTGCCAATGGTTTACAATGTAAATTGTGTTTATAAGATTCCATTCTTCTATTTTAGACTAGAAAGATAATATATGTTAATCATGACACTGCGTACTGTTATAAAAACCGTCATATTTGAAATTATGGAACTTGGTCCATGTGCTCTTGGTGCTTTATTTCTTTCTTAGGCTACAGACTTATAGCATTGACTAAGGTGACCATTCAAGGATCTAGACATTTGTGGGGCTAGGGAGCTCAAGCCCGTTTCAAAAATTAATGATCGTTGAGATTTAGTGATGAACCTGTGGTAATGTTGATGAACTGGTTCTTTCTTTCTCGACAAAGAAAGGATCCAGCTCGTTATGATTTTTTTAGAATAAATATTACAACATCATTCGATACATGCTATCATTCCAAGCATACGGAATATGCCAAAATAATTTTTTTAAGTTTACAATTGTGAAATCAAATTTACTTGCGTGATACTAATTGTTCAAAGAAACTAATGTATCAAAAATTGATGCAACTAGTGTTCATAAAATCTCAAACTAGTCTTTTGTTATTATAGGGAATTATAGGTAATGTTATGTAATGGAATTATATAAGATTGGAAGTACACAGCCTTTGTTCCTCAATAACAATTAACAAAGAAAATCTTAACCAAACAATCTATTGAACAAATTTTGCCGGTAAACACAAGGACCCAAGTTCTTAGCCTCGTTTTGCTCACACGTGGCCACGCCAATAGGATCTACCCTAAAGTCTGTTTGCCAGTTTATTATGCTCAAAGTTGAAGAGGAAGTAAACGCGTATCATAGCGGCCGGCCAACTTGCTTTCAGTATTGTGGTTTTATCTTGCCCTCAGCCGTTGGTTTCTTTTCCAATTTCATTTGAAGAACCACGACTATGAGGGGACAAAAGTCTGAAAAAGTATACATTGTGTATGCAATAATTTATACACTTTACAAAATGTTTTTCTACGATGTACTTTTTTCTACATTGTATACATTTTTTTTCCACATTGTATGATTTCATTCTTCACTTCTCAATTCTATTTTTTTATAAGACAATAATTTTTTTCAAACTGGATACACTTTTTTTATAAAGCATGACTTTTCTATGTTTTACACCCTTTTTCACGTGATATGATTTTTTTTACCATGCATGATTTTTTTACCATGAATACATAAATTTTTACAATGTATGATATTATCTATATTTATTACTTTAGTAGATCAAAACTTTAATAGATCAAAACAATGTATGATATTATCTATATGTAAAAATATAAAAATCATATTTTCCCATGAGCACATGTAAAGAGTTGAGGGTACTCCTCGCAGCTAAAATAAGTTGTGATAAACTAAAGTAATAAATATGGGTAAACATAAAATGGCCATTGTAGCGAAAGATACGGATCTACTCGTAGTGATGATTTGGGTTTTTGCTTTTCTTAATATACAACGAAAGTTGTAGTCCAGAAAAGAAGACGGTAAATTTTATAATGGTAGTTATGCATTTGTTTACTTTTTGGAAAATAGTTTTGTTTTCATCTACCAGCTTTGTATGCTTTATCTGGGTATGTTACTACATCGTATTACTATAATGTAGGAAAGGTGAAATTGCTGGAAACATCCATCAACATCCCATGATAATTGATACCTTACATTAATAGACAGCCTTGGTAAGGAAAACGTAGTCAACGATAGCAATATAGAAAATGACCAAATGTTTGTTCAAATTATGATGTATTATGCAACGATAAGGAAAGGTATGTGGCCAAGAGAGTAAAATCATATCACAAAATGAAAGTTGAGTCTTCCTTGAGCCTCTCCCTTGTTCTAAAAGATTCAAAGAGCGCACTGGCAAACTACTTGAATGCGTTGCACAGAGGCATTCGTTGAAAATCTTTTATCTGAAAGTTGTGGCTGGAGATGGATGGTCTTCTGAAGAGTCTTGCCTAAAACCTATTTGGTTTATGTGCGCCAACTGCCTCCTTCTTTGCGGTCAAGACGGAAAAAACAAGTGCCGACTTTCAGAAAACAAGGAGGCAGTTGTCTATAGTGACAGCTGATATTGATAGAATTTCCCCCAAAAAAACTTAATTCCCCTCAAAGACTTCATTCCCTCTATTAGATGCGTAAAGTATTCTTAGGCATTCACTTCGGAATATTACTCTTGGGTTCCTAATTGCCGTCCCTTTCGCTTATTAAAACTTTCCCTAAAATTGCCCAAAATGTGACCCAAATGTTTAATTTTCTGAGTGAGTGATTGTATTTAAAGAAAGTCTCGAGATGACTTGTTTCCAGCAGGGAACACGGGTGAACTTGCCACATCCGGGCATGGGACCGCTGGTTTAACGTCCCCTCCCAAGGACGAGGAAACGAGCTGGTCAGTTGTCCGAAAGGTTGCCCATCCAAGTGTTGACCCGCCTAGAGCACGCTTAACTTTAGTGATCAGCCGGGAACTGTTCAGCACGCTCAGCCACTTGCCTTTTCGAGTAATAATATTCAATTGTCTGACATGTCAGCATTGGTTTGAATGAAGTATCGATCCATACATTTAGACATTTTTATATCTCCCTTAGTAGGTCATATCGATTCAAATCACCCACCACGACAATAAGGCACCTAAGGATAAGTGGGTTGACAAATTATCTTGTGAGAAAAGATTACCACAATTTGTTGATTGTAACAGAAAGTTTTCCTGAGAACGTAAACATGGTGAAATAATGTAAAACGAAAACGAGGTTACAAAATTTCAATTAATTCATTTTTGCTTTTGGCTCTGGGCTCAAACTTTTTGGCTGGTGGCTGCTGCAACTGCCTGACTTTCTTTAAATTCTAAGTGGCTCGACAAATTCTTAAAACTTATCTTATTTTATTTGTTATGGTTCATTCGTTGGAATTTTATGTTTCTTGTATTTCTGAGGCT
>JAYJMH010033310.1:0-16582 GCA_036873815.1 Phacellophora camtschatica
AGCTGCGATGTGCAATACCCAACCAGAATAGACAAGACCAGGCCTGTGGTATTATAAAGCACGAGCCAGGAGAAAACGTTTTGTTTTAAAAACAAAAAAATATGTGAAACAGCACTCCATAGGTGGGGAATTACCAAAAGGTTCTTGCCCGTACATAGAGAATTTTATTGTATATTGCATCACCAGGAACACAAAGTCCCCTATATGCCCGGGGACCCCCCTCTCGGGGAAGAAAATGATAGGTGCATAATGGAACATGAAACAAAAATCTATTTATAGAAGGATTCTTCTTATCCATGTCAGATGTCTTTAAGGCGCAAATATATCAGTAAGATACCCTAATTAGCTAAAAAAAAGTATTGTTTGTTCCTCGGATTAAGGAACTACAAAGTAGAAAAAACTGTACAGTCAACAATATTCTAATCCATCGTTTCCTCCTTGTAGACATTAAGGAACTAATAAGTGTAAACATGTCTTCATGTTTAACTTGAAACATTTTTATACCGGTTACACTGGTTTTCACCCGGTATAATAGACTCACCTTTTTTCAAAAACCTCTCTGGAATGAACTGGTCATGGTTTGGCCAATTTGCTTCACAGTGATGTATTGCACCAACAGAAAACACAATGAATGCTCCTTTAGGCACTTTGTAATCACCGAGTTGATCGTCTTCCATAGTTTCTCTCATAAATATTGATGCTGGTGGATACATTCTGAGTGATTCGTTTATAACAGCTGTTATGTATTCCATTTTATCGAGTGCTGCACTGGTAATTGTTGTTGTTCCTTGAAGAAGTGACATGGCTTCCTTTCTTGCCTGGGGAAAAGTGACTTAAATTTGAAGTAGAAATAGTAAACAAAATCTAGTTTAAAAAACTTTAGAATATATATATCGGGTGTCTCAAAAAGGTACCCCCGTTTCCATTAAAATACGGGAAAGAGGTTACAATTTTGAGCAATAAAAATTGGCTATTGAGACTCATGAATCTTCAATTTAGAAAAAGACATCTTGCACTTGACAATTGGCCAACCAATAAAAGAGAAATGAGCTTCCGAGGTCAAATTTTAGTGGCATGCTGAAGCCAGAGAGCTTGGTTTGGAAATAGTGTAGCGTTACGCAAAAAAAGATTGGAAAAAATAATATCTTTCACATTCCTACTCAGAGCTGTGCAGCGTAAAATTCACGCGGAGAAAAGTTTTACTGAAATTCAATTCGAAAAATGAACGGTTTTAGGCTCATAAGAGTTAAAAATATTCATAAAGTTTTGAAATAAGATCGGAATCTTGTTCGCTTGACATTTCTATTTGTATATATAGTTTTACTTACGAGATCCAAACTCGCAAAATTCAATTTCTAAAACCATTTTAACCCGTCTACTTTCCATGGTCAGAAATTTCAGTTTTTGGTTTCACTGAATACAGTAAGGCCTCCCATTTAAGAAGCCATTTATAAAAAACCTAAATATTAGTAGGTTCAATTTCTCAGAAGAGCAATACGAAAACAATGGAAAATATTTGTAAGCAATAGGTCTCGATCAGAAAAAACAGTTTCTTAAATCTGAAAATCAGTTACTGTATAATTCAAGGATTACTGAGAAGATTTTGGCAAACAGAGTATCAAACTATGAATTAAAACCTCTTTCAAGTAAAAATACAATTTTCAAAACCAAAGCTCCTCCACAGCAACTTTACAAATGTGGAGATGTTTTTTTGGGCCACAAAGCATTTTTATCCAAAAGACTATACAAAATATATTTGTCTTTACCAAAACATAGACAGAACTAATTATATATATATATACGTATTACCTTTTCTTGAATTTCAGGATGCTTTGCCAACAAATAAAATGTCCACGTAAGTCCGACACTTGTTGTTTCATGACCAGCTACCATAAATGTGTGAACATTCGCAGTTATCATATCATCTGACAATACTCTTCCTGTTTCATCATCTTGCATTTTAATCATTTTTGCCAAAAGATCATTTTCCTCATCGTTAAATTGCTTGCTTGGGTCTTTTAAAGATTCTCTTTTCTGCTTGATGATCTAAAAATAAAAACAGATCAAGATATTTAGATGATAGATAGATGAATAGCAACAAACATAGCAACATACATAGCAACAAACATAGCAACATACATAGCAACAAACATAGCAACATACATAGCAAAAGTTTGCAATGAATTGAAGAAGGCCTTGCGATGTCAAAACCTTGTATATGGAACACTTCCTGCTGATTGAATTGTATCAGAGAAGGTACTAACTTTATTACCAATGGCAGCATCACAAGGAGGGAAGGGGTTTTAGAAGGTCAGTTTATTTCTCGGGGGGGGGGGGGGGTCCTATATGAATCTGGTGCATAGGTCCGAAAAATTGCTCAAACCCTGGAATCTAACCGATATTGGTATACACCCCTAAAAGATATTACTTATACCCTGACAATCCACTTTGAAACTATTCCGGGGTCACTGTAAACAAAGCTACATATATTTAGTATTTAACAAGAAGAGAAAAAACTCAGGGGCCCCAACAACAACCTATGATTTGATTGACATCAAAGAAAAAAAATCTTGATGTGCGTTGCTCCATACTGCTTTCTATATATTATCTTTTACTGTAAAATTAACCTTCAGTAAATAAATAAATCAGTGTTACACTCACCTATATGATACCCCAATTGTGATTCTGACACCCCTAACCGATACTAAACCTTGAAAATTGAGAACCCTACATTTTCGGACCTATAGGCCAAGTTCATATAGGAGTACCCCCTGGGGTTTATTCAAGTTACCAATCGGTCAAAATTAGAGTAGAAAATGTCAAAAAAATGGGGGGGGGTAAGGTTTTTCATTGAATAAACAATTTTTGTTTGAAAGCAACTTAAAGAGGCGTTTCATAAGCAGGGCATGGTCATAAAAAACAATTCCCAAAGCCCCTTTTCTTAAACTTTGATGTAAAGTTTTTATCTTTCATCATTGTATTGTAGCCCAATTCTCAAATTCCTTGCTCAAATTTTAAATGGGTGCTTTCTTGAAGTTCACATGATTTTCTGAAGCATCTGGTTTGTCACGCTGCCAGAGGTATCTGAGGGCAGACCTTACTTGGAGGGCATATTGGCTAAAAATTGAGAAAAAAAATTTGTTAAAACATATTTAAAAACTAAATACCTGAGAAACCACAGACCTAGTTGTCTTTTGAGCTTCTTTGAGGTGAACATTTACAAATCTATCATAGAATGGAATTCTTCTCAGAAATCTTGAAGTGACACTAATTTTACCTTTGAGAATAGTTTCTACAGCAAGACTAATTTTGCTGTCCCCAGAAATGAGGGTGTCAAATTTGTATCCAAAAGCTGTTTCACCGATGATGTCCAAAGTTAGCCTGCTAAAATCAGTATGAATGTCAACTTCTCCCACATTTGTTAATGACTGGGAAGTTGCTTGTTTCCACACCTTGAAAAGCAAATCATTTTTAAAGATATTAACCTTTTACATGCAATCAAAGTTCTATGTTAATCAAATTGTTAAAGAGGAAGCTTAAAGAGAAAGAGAAAAAAGAGACTAACAGTGAACTTGAACAAACTTCAGTCACTAAGTATTTATCAAATACTTTTTATATAACAATTCAGAACGGTGCATAGAAACCAATTTGTTTTCACCCAGTGACAAAACTCTTGGGCAATCATCATTTTGATATCAGGAGATGGTCAAAATTCATGTGTTGTACAGGACCAGTGCAACTAAGAAATTATTTCTAAAAAAATTATCGGTCCCGTATAAAAATAAGAGTAAAAGATGTATCTGTACCATACAAATTTTTGTGAAATTCAAAGAAAATGACTGGTCCCTAATTTTAACAAATAATTTGTGATAAATTTTAATCAAAAAGTTTCATCCTCGTCCGTATATTTAGAGCTTCTATAAATATTTGGAATTTCATAATCTGAAAACATTGCAGCAAAAGGCATGTGTTTTCATAATGCTTGATTCCTCTGGATGCTGGTCTACATTGGCTGAAAACAAACCTTTTGTCAATGCAAACTGAATCATGGTGTCAATATTTTTTGTTACAACATGATCTGAATTAGCAAAAACAAACTGAGCCAGTCTATAATCACAATACAACAATAATTTCAAGAACAATGGCAATTCAAAACAATTGATTTTAATAAACCCTTGTTCTGTATTGTTAGCCTCCCCCAAGATGCAACAGCTTCTGACAGACAGTTTCAATATTTATAGTATCTTGACTTGAAGAGCTTGAACCTTGATTGATGACATAAAGTTTTGACACAGATGCAAAAAAAATTTGAGGAAAATCACAATGTCTCCATGAATCTGTTAGATGTCTTAAATAATCTGTTAGTACAATCTCTATCAACAGCCAGGAAGGTGTTTACCTTTATAATGAAGACAAAATATGGTGTATATGTAAGCCGTATGAGCCTTGTACCTGTAGTCTTTTTTGTCTTTAGTCTTTGCAGTTTTTTTAAATTTCTAAGTACCAAAATAATTGAATGAACAATGATGTTTTAAATAATGTTAAATTGTACCTTGATTAAATTGTTGACATTTTTTTCAAAAGTGCTGACAAATCCCAGTATGGATGAATAAGAAAATGCAGGATTCAGCATTTTCCTGTGAAATGCATGCTCTTTCCCAGTTGCAAGAAAAATTCCATGTCTAATTTCAGGAAAAATGTCTCCCAGGGTTTGACTCCTCTCATATTTTTTGCAGTGAGTAACAAGAACTTGTTTAATAAATTCTTCTTTTAGTATGCAAATTCTTTTTGCACCTATGAAAATCATAAGAAAAAACATGAATTTGAATTTGCACTTCTTCTGAAAAACACGTCTTGTAAGAAACTAGTTACAAGAAAACTAAGATCTTGATTTTAGCAGCCAAAGATCATTTGTTTCACCCTTGTTACTTGAAATATAAATATAAGGTGTATAAAAAATTAATGGACCAATTTGATATGATGTAAAAACCAGTTTGTTCTCGCCCAGTAATGAATCTCCATCCGGGGAAGTTCATTCAGACATTATCTGCAGCACAAAATGTGTCTTTTTACACTATAAAAGACTTACAGTACAGGCCATTCATAACTCAACATAGCAAGAATTCTTACATATTTTTATCAGTTCTTTGAAAGGCTGTAAGAATTCTTGTGGTGCAAGGAAGAAGAATATTTAGAGTCCAAATGAATTATTTTGTTGTCCCCAAAAATTCCTCATGGAAAAGAGTTATTTGATAAAAAATTGAAAGTTCTGAAGACTGTTGAAATTTTGGCAAGAATTCTTTTGCAAGAAAATTAGGTTAAGTTCCAAATGGCCTGCACTGTATATATATGCAGCAGGCAGGTAGGTAGGTATCAGTTTGCCACTATTTAAAGTTTAAAAGTTTTTAAGTATATTATGTTACAGAACTAAATGTTTACACAGTTTCAAATTCAAAATATAAAGGAAAGAAAAAGCAATTGATGAACATATATACACAATTTTTAAAAATATCACAACTAGAGTGGCAGGGATATAACATCAAAAAGATCGAAATTACCTTAATTCCATGACGGTCCCTTTATTATTATGTCTATGTAAAATTGATACTATTAGAAGTCGGAGGCAAAAATATAATTATAAGTATATATACAATATATGTTTTCTTTTTATAAAGTTTTGATGATCATCTGTGTATTCAATTTCAAATTTTGTGATTATTGCAGTTGCATTGCCATCACAATGTTTGAAAATGAGGAACAACTTGAGACTATGTTATAGATAATCCTCGCAACTTAACTTTTCATAAACTGTAAATCAGTGATCATTTGTGTCATTGACTACACAAATTTAGATTCATTTTTCATGAATCTTAATTCATCTGTGATGTTTGCTGTTCCAGCTATAGTGCATTTTGTTTGTTATTATAGTGCATTAACTCATGTTTTTATGAGCTCAGGAAAACAATTCTTTTTGGAATCTGAAAAGTTATTGTAATTACTATTACAAAAATAATTACGATTTTATAAAAACCAGGCCTTTAGAAGTATTGCAATGTACAAATAATGATGATAGCGAATTTGAACTCTTCAATAAAGAATCAGAGAGCAAATTACTTTTGCTAATTGACTATTTTATTCCCAAGTGTCTTTCCTTGAGCTATAAAACTTGTCTACACATTATTTTTACACCTTCCTACTTGATTATAAAGTGTTTTCTTGAAATTATAAAATCGCACACCCAACCTCATTGAGGTGTGCAAATGACCACCCAAATGAGGCTTTGCTTTCCCATGCTTATAATCATTATTGAATTGCAGCCTAATTTTCTCAGTTATCTTTTGTTGTCATGAGCAATGCTAATCCCTTTGTTATGGCATCAGCAAACACAAAAGAAAACCACAATTATCTGCATAACCATCATCATCCACAATGAAATCCCCATACTGAGTTATGGATATGCCAAAATTATATATAGTGATCAGAGGGGCAAATCCAAAGATTTTAATGGGGGTGTTCTAGGGGTTCTTGGGAAAACAGTTGATCTTTTTGCCATTTTCACACCTGTCTTGATCTGCCCCTTGTGACAAAGCTAATACAAAAAATAGAATAAAAGAATGTGAAAACCATATCATCTTCACATTTTTCCTTGCTATGAATTTTATATCAGATCAGGGTGCTTGATTTGCTGTGCAAATGTTTTTCATTGGGCTTGAATTTCATTTTTCAAGCTGTGCACTACTTTCATTGGCAAAATTTACAGATATAAAAATTTGAAACAATTTTCCATAATATAAATATGTGAATTTGCCATAAATATGTGAATTTGTAACATTTGTAGACACATTTGTTGCATTGTAAAAAGGGAAATAGCAATCCAACCTCCTAGTTAAATGGAGACTGAATTAGCCTTTATCCAAATGGATGGGTCCATTGTCACAACTAGATAAGCAGCCAAATTTATATTTAAGTAAAAAATCCTCTTCTAAATGAAGTAAAACATTGAAGAAATTATGCTATTCCAAACAAATGGACAGAAATTAATTACTAATTTTAGGATATTTTCAAAGGATATTTTTAAACTAAAACAAACAACAAGGTCAGCAAGGAACCAAAAAAGGAATTAATTCATCATAGACCAAACCAAGTTACCAAAATGTCTCCTATCGTTAGGACCACAAATTTGGAATGCTTTGCCTAAAGAAATTAAATTAGCTGAAAAAATTAAAACGTTTAAGAGACTGATAAAACAATGGGATGGCCAACTTGCGACTGTAATGTTTGTAGCTAGCAACCGAAATATAAAATATGCATATTATATATAAATATATATTGTTAGTAGTTTAAATATTTGATTTAGATTAGTTTCCTTGGAAGCTAAAGTATAATTGAATTAAAATTAGATGACAAAACAAAACGAACAAAAGTTGCTTATCTTTATGAAATTGACAGCAAAGAGCTGATTATTCGATCTTTTAATAAAGAGAATCGTTCCAGTCTATAAAACAGTTATCATGAAATGCCCTTGCAAAAATAAAAATGACAAAGTTTGTTTTTAAATTCTGAAAAGGATTTGTTGAGTCTCCTTTAGTTAACAGTAAAAGAGAACAGACTTTCATCGGTTTACCGTAAAACAGCCTTCAATAAACAACTTTTCACTGATCCCCTCTTTTCGACCTTTTTCAAACACTTTGAGCATCCTCATTTTAGATAGATCTATTAATGCTAGGCAATAAAAACATCACAAACATTGTTTAAAAACTTTATCACAATGATTATTTTAATCTTTCATCTGCAAAACGAAATGCTAATCACTACAATCAAACAAACATCTCAAACGACAGCGAATCTAACGTGTCTACTTTTTCTGAATGAAGAAAATTCCTTGTTTCAGGCTCCCAATATCCAGCTGTCCATGTTGCCCTGTTATAAATTTTGTCCTTCCCACAGCAAGAAGGGAGGCATCTAGTGCACTGTGGTGTGATGTTGTGACTTTTTGTTTAGGTATAGTCAAGCAAAGATAAAAACAATTATAGAACAGTGGCTGATTGGAAATGGCTTCTGTTGACGGCAGCGACATTTCTTCAAAGAAAATTCTGCTTCACTCAGGAATGAAGCCAATCATTAGGGAAAATTTTATGGACCTTATTTCAGCTTTGGACAAATGCAACTGCCCATCTTCTTGCAGTTTACCTGACGATGTACATTCTTTATTGGCATTGACAATAAGAGCTCAGCAACAAGCTGGTACGCTAATTAGTAAGGAACAAACGATGTCAATTTCAAGACTAACTTCAACAGAAAATGATTCCTGCTGTTCACAAAGTAGGTTGACATACCGGGTGCGCCAAAAAAAGCGAAACACCTTTTGACGAGCTACCAAAAATCGTGTACTGCACGGATTACAGTGATTAAAGTTGATATTCACATCAAAAAGACTAAACTAATTAAAAAATTGTCTAACTATTAAAGCTCGAAAACATTGAAAAACGTTGATATCATTGATGTCAAATATTGACTTTATGCTTTGAAAGCCTTTATTTAAACTGCGAAAAGTGAAACGTGAAAACTGAAAACGCATGGAAACTGAAAGAATCTTTGATTGGCAAGAGTATCTGACATGGTTGCGGGAATCTCTCTTTGTCCATGTGCTCTCAAACTTTTGAAATTTGATCAACGTTTTTCAGTGTGTTCGAGATTTTGTGAGATCGACAATTTTTGAAAATTGCTTATAACTGAAGAACAAGCGTCGAAAAAAATCGCCAAAAATTGCTTTTAACTAGTTTAGTCTTTTTGACGTGAATATCAACTTCAATCACTGTAATCCGTCCAGTACACGATTTTTGGCAGTTCTTCAAAAATGTTCCGCTTTTTTTGGCTCATCGAGAATTTGCTTTGACTGGCTGACATTAGTTTGGAGCATCTGCTGAACCAATTATTGCAATTTATATATAACAGGAACATTCGTAATTGAATTTTTAAAATTTTTGTTTTGCTTTTTTTGGATAAAAATTCTTAATTTAACATCCCATAACATTTTGTTTTAAAATTTGTTATTCTTAAATTAGTCAGTCAAATTTTTCAGAATCTTTAATTCTTGCATAAGGTAAACAAGTTTGTTGGCATCACATTGTGTGTTACATTAAAATTTTGGGATAAAATTGTATACCAGTTCCCAAGAGTGTCAGCAAAACATGTATATATTTTTAAAATGGAATAAGATCAACAACATTATATATTCGAATGTTGTGAAAACAAACCAAAATTGTATTGACAACTCAAATTTTTCCTTCACCTCGAAATGCCTAAAAGATTTCAGAAATATAGCTTGCATGTAAAAACATCTGAAGTCCTTAACTTAAAAAATAATGGCCAAGAATATATTTTACTGCAAGTATGAAAGATGATTGTACTGAGCTTTTTATATGATAAATGATGGGCACTGGGATGAGTCGTGTTAATTTTATTTTATTGTTTATTGCTTAATATCTTTTACTTACAATTTAATATGTCTATCTTTTAAAATACTTTTAGCATTGAACTGGAAATCCGATAAACTGGTGATCCGATGTCGGTTTATTCGGCTACCTCATATTTGGTACACTCCTATTTCAATCTGCATTTTGAAGTAGTGTTTGGGGGGAAGGGTTTTGTTGTTTTTCTTCGTGTCAAAGGAAAACGAAAAAAATCTAAGAATTAACTTTCATGATTTTTGAAAAAATCAGGTTTACGATGATAACGTTATTTTGTGGCAGAAAAATACTTTTACCTCCTTGACCCGTTCCCATTTCTTTATCGAGAAAATCATGGTCAGGTTTCTTTTGGTAGATTTCAGTGTCATAGCGAATTAAATTGTGTGGTAGGCAAAATTGTTTTACTGAAACCTTTTGACAGTAACAGGGGAAATTTTCATCTGAACTGTGTTCGGCAAACAATCACAGGGAAAAAGATATAGATCATGATTTTAAGCATTTGTCTATGCATGATGTAAATTAACTTCACATCCTTTATTTGCCTAAGACATCTTTTCGTTTAGTTAAATACGTGGCATTAATAAATTGCCTGTCGGAGGGTTTTGCTATTATTTAAACATGTCATGGCAATAATCTAATCTTGCAAGTTATTAATCCTTTTTGTGAATTTATGTTCTGGGTGTCACAAATTGTCACCTCAGTGAGAAGGAATTGCGTATTTTGTGCCACAAAAGTACAGAGAGCAGGGTGCAGCGTGGTTTTCTTTTTATATCTTTGTTGATGGTTCAATAATTCGTTAAAATTTTGAGCAACGTTTTCTCATATTGAAAAACAGAATTTGTGATTACATGCAGACTGGGCATTTTAAAGACTGTTGTTGTTTGAGATAATGATAACAAGAGCAAGCGATGCTGTTCAGCAATGACGTATGCATATTTTATTTTTTAGTGGAAGACCATGTTGACAACTGCCAACTAGCGAGGCGGCTAACAAAGCAACTATCAAAATCGTTTGAGAGCATTTCATCTGGTTTTACCGATGACGAAGACATTGATTTTGAATTGCATGTAAAAAAGGGCTATCTGCTTCTTATGAATAATACATGGTTTGACAAAAATATTTTTCCGCGAAATGGTGCTAGTGAAGATGCCGAAAAGATGCGGAAGCTATTTGAAGGTTTTGGATTTTATGTGAAATGCGTGTCTGATATGAATTCCTCTGAAATTCTGGACATTATTAGATATTTGGCAATGAGTAAAGATCTGGGTAGGTTCCACCATCATCTCTATATATACCGGGTGTCTCAAAATAAAGTTCACCCGTTTGGTGGCTTGTACCTCGAAACCGTTTTACTTGGATGTATAGCAACCAAGCCTACTTTATTTTCGATTTTTCGATGCCTGAAAGTGGTTGCACCCACTTTTTTCGTATCGCATATTCTAATTTTGTCCCTCGGATGTCGCTTTCAAAATAATTTAATGTTTTTGGCCCTACCAGTTTCGAGGTACAAGCCACCAAACGGGTGAACTTTATTTTGAGACACCCGGCACATTAAAATCTTTGCGTATAGTATATTCTTAACTGTTATTTTTTGTTTAATGTTCAGTAATTTCTAGTTATGCCACTGCCTGCAAGACAGGCCCTTTATTTTGTCTCTGCAAACCAAGTATGTGTCACACCCACTCCCAATTTAATTATGTTCCGTGTCCTGACAGGCTTCTTGTGTATTTTCTGTGAAAAGTTTTGTATCTAATTCTGTGCCGTGTCGTGGCAGGCTTCTTGTGTATTCTTTATGACAATTTTCATAACATCTGATCCCCCTCCGTTGTCATCAGCGGGATTAATTTATTATCAAAGAGAGCATAGCTGTTTAATATGAGTGTCTTGGGATATTTTCTTTCATTTTATAGATGAATATGATTGTTTTGCTTGCATAATGATGAGCCATGGTTCAGAGAAAGGCATTATTGGCACAGATAATCAACCGATAGAGCTGGAGAAAATTATGGACTTCTTTAAAGGCGACAAGTGTAAGAGTTTGATTGGAAAACCTAAGTTGTTTTTCTTTCAATCTTGCCGTGGAGACACCGTTGACCATGGTAACCTTTTATATCGTGGTGGCCGCCATGTGTTGAGCGATGGTATACAAAGCAAGGGAGATACACAAACTTCTCATCTTGTTCCAACAGATAGCGATATTTTGATGTTATGCGCAACAACAAAAGGAAGGAAAGCAAACAGGCAGATAGTAACAGAAATTGGGAATTATACTGCAAGTTCTTGGTTTATCGATGCTATCGCAAAGGTTTTTCCCAAGTATGCAGATAGGGAAGATGTTTTAGCAATGATGCTAAGAGTAAATAAACAGGTAGCACAACAAGGTGACGAATTTGAGGTCAAGCAAGTTCCGTGTCAACTCAGTACATTAACTATGAAAGTGTTCTTTTCCACTAATCATCGATAATTTTGAAAGAATGTCATAAAAAGCTACGTCCTTGTTTGGTTTGGCTTTGAGGCTTAAGACAAAATTTATGTGTATAACCTTGAAACACTTATCTGAGTAATTTTATATTTTCCGTAAGAAAAACGCAGAAGGCAACATTACTAAGCGTATTACCATGATTTAAGGCTATAAACAGCTTGAAGTTTGAGGGTGAAGAAGGCGGAGCGGAGGCAAAAATGGCTGTTTCCACAAACAAGCGATGTAGTTCGTGTAATAGTAGTCTTTTATTTAGGATTTGTAGTGGAAACTGCCTTTGCAGAGTGAGTGCAAAAAGATTTTAGGCGTGAACTTGGTACACAAAGATGTCTATGGTGCAAAAACTTAAAAAAGATTCGGGTGCATAGATTCTAACGGCTAATCCGTTATATTCAATTGAAAATCTTGGCGCAGTCAACATTCACCTTTTCGACATTTCTTTGGATGAGGGGAATAGATATTTTCGAATTCCACAGTGATATAGACTGCATATGCTGCAACTGTCAAAAGTTTTATTTGTGCCGCTATTTTTAAGTGTGTTATATTGATTGAACGAACACATACAAATGTGCACGATTTGTTTTTCATTGGAAGTTTGCAATTAAACCGTAAACCTCGTACGCCTAGGTTGTTTTGTTTCATTGCATTCCAGTACTTATGTACGGCTTGCAATAGGTTGAATTTAATGAAAATACAAAGCCATTTACTTTTGTTTCATGTTTTTAAATACACCGTAAAAGATATTCATTGTTGGAAAAGATATTTATTGTTGGTAGTTCTGGAATTATTGTAGAAGAGCTGAATCGTTATAAAATTTTATATATGACAGCTATAGGTTTTGTATATTTTTAAGAAACGTTTTTAACTTATTTTTTTTACGTCCAGATTACGACATCCGAACTTTTTTTTAATATTGGAAAACATTTATGAAACGTTTTTAACTAATTTTTTAACGTCCAAATTACGACATCCGAACTTTTTTTTAATATTGGAAAATATTTATGAAACGTTTTTAACTTATTTTTTAACTTCCAAATTACGACATCCGAATTTTTTTTTAATATTGGAAAACATTTATGAAACGTTTTTAACCTATTTTTTACGTCCAGATTGCGACATCCAAACTCTTTTAATATTGGAAAATATTTATTTATTTTGTATTTAATAAGTGCATTTTAGCGAATTATATTTATGAAACTAGTTGCTACAGAATAATATCATCGTCCAAGAATAAGCAGACTGTAGTAACTGTTTTTTTTTCTGCTGAAAAGTTCTTTTACATTGAAATTTTGGAGCGAAAACAGAAGTTTTAGAAATGAGAACTTTGAATAGTCTTAAGAATAACAAAAAAACAAAGCTCGCATGAAAAAGACTTGTACATATATGTATATGCTTGATGTATATGATTGATGTATATGCTTGTCTTGTTAAAGGATTCTTTTCAGGGGATAACAACTGATCCATTTTACTGCAGGCAGATAATAAAATACACAGTCAACAGATAACAAATGTAATTAATGACTTATAAATTGTATTGAGAATTTATTTTTATTGTTATATTGCTGCTTTATTAATTTAAGATAATATTTCAATGGTGAATGCAGTGAAGATAACACCAAGATTTTTCTACTTGTTGAATAATCTTTGAATCTATTGTCTCCTAAAATGCTAATGTGCTTTGTTTGTTTCAACGCGAAACGAAAGCGGACCTTTTGAAAACCGATTCTTTTGAAAACGCGTAAATTTTAGTGTCAACATCAAATTTATACAACTTGGAATCGTTTTTGTAAGACTAGTGTGAACAGCACAGCGTCTCAATTCATTTTTATAGCTCATAGCTCACTGAGTAAAACGAATTGAAGCTACTGTAGCTGTTTCTCCAAGACTTACACGATTTTTTTTGTATTTGCAATTCAAGACTTCACCATTTTCTTCAAAGATACTTTGCAGCTATTGTCATTACCCTTGTCTTGTGAAACCTGATTGGATACGAAAACAGTCTCTGTAATCACGTGTTTTATTGTTACGTTTTTTTCTTTAATGGATGAATACAACGATGTTTCGCCATCGCATGACCGTTGTCAAAGTGGAACCTTTAGTATTGAGTGGCAGCAAGCCCTAGTGGTGGTGTCTCGTGCTCGAGCATGTAGATTTTTTTAAAGGAAACCAGTTGAGTCTGCATCATTATTAGGATGATCTCTACCAAGGCTACTTGCTTGCTCGCTGACGGAATTATGGAACTGGGCTCCTCAAAAGACACAGCTACAAATCCAAATATCTAGCAACTTTTACTGAGCAAATCCCCAAAACTTTAACTACTTTACTTTAGCTGAGTTTTAAATGCAAATAGCCAGGATGAAATCTTTTTCAGAAAGCGGAACCACAATTCGTAATTTCCAGTTGAAAAGCAATGAATGTAAATTGATATTTTTTCCAGCTTAACCATACTAACAGGAACTTTCCTGGTGCAATTTCAAATTTTCTTGTTTCGTCTTTTGCAACGTGGTACTAGTTCCGAGGTCAGTGACATGCTCCGTGTTGCAGCCTATTGACTTGCTTTCAGGAGGTGACGAAACGAAATTTATCCAATTACATGTACGTTTTGGTTATCATGATGTTCTTATTTGCTTACCTCCTGCATTGAAACAATATTCCGACTAGTTCCACGTACCGACTTTATTGACGAGATCCGACTCTTATTACGAGTTCCGACGTTACTGACGAGTTCCAAGTTTCGACTTTACAGACAAGCTCCATGTTCCCACTTTTCTAGCCAGCTCCTTGTTTCTACTTTACTGACGAGTTCCACGTTTCGACTTTACAGACAAGCTCCATGTTCCAATTTTACTGACAAATTCTTGCAAGGGGGCAAGAAAAAATGAAGAACGAAAGATTTGTAGAGCTGCAGAAGGACCGTTGAGCTTATACACCGTTGAGCTTTTACACTGCCACAATCGGCAAGGGGGAGTGAATAGGAAAATATTTTGACAGACCCCAAAATTCGTGCAGTCGATATGTCACTTGACCCACAACAAAAAATCGGCAGCCATATTAGTTTGAGGGAAATATCTGTTGTTGCAAATATGAAGCTATATGAAAAAATGGAGCGGAATCATATTAAAGTACGATTGTATTCAATAACACAAACAATAACACAAACATTATCCATACTATTCTTGGTTAAATCTTCGTTTTTACCGCTCTCCACAGCGCTGTTTCCCGGGCAAGAGTTTTGGAAAAACTAGGAATGTGCTGATCTTCAAGTTCTCGTGAATTCTCCATAGTTTGAAATTATAGTTTAAGCAAAGTAAACCAAGAAATACTAAATTCACATATGAGCACCATAGAAAACCTTCACAACAACAAACACGCTTAAATACAACTACCAGAATTCACTGCACGCGTCAACACCTATGACGTAATTAAAGGAACGGCCTATTAAGTATATACTAGATGCTTGCAATATGCCGTTCCTGCACCATGGGTTTTAGGAATCACAGCGTGTGTTTCCATATTTCTGCGTTTCGATAAATTTGCATGGGTGATGAGAAATCAATAAATTGAAAGTGTAAAGACAAACCATGGGTGATAGGAAGCCAGATAATAGGAAACCAGAGAATCGGAAAAAGGGGGGAAAAAATACTTTTGGTGATAGGAAACCAAAAATAGAAGACACTGTACCACGGGCTTTAGGAATCATACCGTGCATTTTCTATTTAGCCAAATTGGCCCAAAAGAGCTAACACCATGGATGATAGGAAACCTAAAAACTAAAATAGAGGACACTGCACCATTTGCATGTGTTTTCTGTTTATCCAAAAATGAGCCAAAATAAATGATGGCTCAGCAACTTTTAAATAATTTTGTACCATAGGTTTTAGGAATCGTAGGGTGTGTTTTCCATATTTTGGTGTTTCCTATGTGAGCGTCAAAGCAAACAAAACAATACATCTTGTCAATCCAGACCCCATAGTAAAATATCAGCAGTTTTACTTTTGTGTGAAGAAAGAAAGCCTCCTAGTCAAACCACCCAACTGTAATCTGAGTTCGCAAATGGCTTGCGAAATCGATATACTCCCAAAAGTTCTTTGCAGCGAAAACACAAGTTTTGCAATTGAGGCATTCCAGGCCTTACAGCATAGAGGAAAAATCTTTATGCGCGCGCAAATTCATTGGTCGGGTTTTGAAGTCAAGGTTCATGTGTAGCATATTTGAAAAATGCCGCGAAGCGATAAATAATGGAATTGCTCCCTACGATTACGAGGGTTTCTTGTGTGATCCAGCTGGATTTCTCTGCCTAAATTGATTTTTTTAAATAAATCCCTTTTTTGAGGTCTAATTTCGAGGATAAAGATAGGTGCCTTTTTTCTACCCACTTTAAGGGTAATTTTGGGGTTGGAAATGGTTTGAAATGCGATCCTCTGCGGAGGAGCAAATTTGTTATAACGTCTTTGATCATACAAATATCAATACAAGGAACTTTTTAGATGATAATTATTCCTTCTGACATATAATAAATAACAAGGGGGGTTACCAGAGGAGAAAAGGGGGCTATAATCCAGAATGGGGATATTTTTCCTATTTTCCCAAATCATTCAAAACATGTATTGAATTTTCGAATAGATCTAATGAA
>JAYJMH010033321.1:0-129890 GCA_036873815.1 Phacellophora camtschatica
AAAATTCTTTTATATTCATCAAGAATTGGTTATTTCCTTGGTCAAAAAGGTAAAAAACTACAATTAATTCAAAAACAAATTCAACGACTTTTAAAGAATCGTAAATACATTATTCGAATTGAATTAATTGAACAAAAAAAACCTGCACTCAACGCTCAATTGGTAGCAAATGATATTGCAAATCAATTAGTTAATCGCCAAAATTACAAAAAAGTTCAAAAAAACAGCATCCGTTCTGCTTTACGCTTAGGCGCTTCTGGAATTAAAACACAAGTTTCTGGACGTTTAAATGGAGCTGATATTGCCCGTAAAGAAGGCTATAAAGAAGGCAAATTACCACTTTCAACCTTTCGTTGTAAAATTGATTATGGTTTTACAGAAGCTTTGACTACTTACGGTCAAATTGGTGTTAAAGTTTGAATTTATTGTGAACAAAAAAAAATACCATCTCATAATAAGTAAAAGTTTTGTTAATTCCAAACTTTCTTTTATGTTAAAATAAGTAAAAAGAGACCTAAAAATGTTGATCCCAAAAAAAACCACTTGACGCAAACCACATCGTGTTAGTTATGAAGGTAAAGCCAAAGGTGCTAAAACAATCGTTTTTGGCAGTTATGGTTTACAAGCTTTAGAAGGTAATTGAATTACCAATAATCAAATCGAATCTGCCCGAATTGCGATCAATAAAGTGATCAAAAAATATGGTAAAATTTGAATTCGAATTTTCCCCCATTTTGCTAAAACATCAAAACCTATCCAAGTCCGTATGGGATCTGGGAAGGGTAACATTGATAAATGGGTTGCTGTTGCGCGACGTGGGACAATTCTATTCGAAGTTGGTGGCGGAGCAAGCGAAGAACTTTGTAAAGAAGCGATTCGTTTAGCAATTCATAAACTACCATTACGTTGTCGATTTGTGAAAAAAAATGAGGAAAGTTTAGTTTAAAATGAATCAAAAACCAAATTATAAAACTATGGATTTAAAATCTTTAAAAAACGAATTAAATCAAATTCGTGGACAATTATTAACTTTGCGTTTTCAAATCGCCGTTGGTGATAATAATGAATACTTTAAAGTTTCTAAATTAAAAAAACAAATCGCCCGAATTTTAACTGCGATGAAAAGTTTGAAGTAACTTCTAACCAAAATTAAATAATAAATAATGACAATCAAAAAAAATAAACCGACCGCGGTTTTAAAAACATCAAAACCAACCCCAAAAATAAATTCAACTTCTAAATCTTCCCCAAAACCAAAACGTCATCATTTTTCATTTTTCAAGCGTTGTTTTAATAATTTCAAATACATTTATCAAAAGTTTCTTGATCTAATCAATATACTTAAAATTTTTTTTCAAGTAACACCACAACAAAAATTTATTCGTCATTGATTGTTAGCAAATCATACCAAAGTAAAAACTTTGTTGCTCCAGGCCCAAGAATTAAAAATTAATTTAAATGAATATATTCCGGGTTATCATTCGCTTTTTTTAATCAAAAAAAACCGAATTTTTATTAAAAATCCAAATTTAGAATTAGAGGAATGTAAAAAAATTCTCGATGTTAATTTAAAACCTTTAAATACAAAAATCGGTAATTTAAAAATCCACAATTGAAAACAACAAAATTTACTTTTTTTTAAATGATTCATTCGTTTAAATATGAAACCCGACAAATTCATTCCTTTTTTTAATGAAAATTATCGGATTGTTAACGATCATATCGAACAAAGCAGAACAAGCGATTTTAATATTCTTCAAATTATTAAAGCGACCGATCCAGCTGTAACAAAGAGAATTAGCAAAACAATTCAAAAAAATTTAACTACTTTTTTAAGTGCGTGATTGAAAAAACATCATGTTGTTTTGGATTCATGGTACAACATTTTACAAAACAGTTTTTTTCCTTACAATTTAATTCCGATTGAATTAAAACAATACTTTTATTACAAAAATGAAACCGTTTTTATCAAGAAAAAACCATTAGAACCACAAAAGGTTTTTGAATTAATTGATTATAATAAATTACAAATTCAACAAATGAATGAAAAGGTTTTTCATAAATTTAAGTTGTTAAAAAATTTGAATACGTGATTTGTTAACAATTATTTTTTATTAAAAAAATTCGTTAAATCAGCGATTCCATTTAAATTAATTGACACCAATTTAGTTAAATATATAGATTTAAAAACATTAGGTTTGGTTAAAAAATTTTATTTTGAAGAACAAACCATTATTAAAATCATCAGTTTTACAAGCTTTAAAATAAAGCAAATCATTAATTATCATTTAATGCGTGATTGAATTAGAAAAAACGAACAAATTTTGCTTAATTGACACAAAATTAATTTATCCTACAAAATCATATTTCCTGGTTTTGATCAAAAAATTGTTGCTCGCGATAATCAAATTTTAATTTGTAAAGGAGTTGTTTTACAAGATTTATTAGTGCGAAAAATTATCAATTTACCTTCAAACACTTTGGAAACCGCATACAATGTTTACAAAGTTAATAAAAAATTAAGCAAAGCTCGTGATATTTTTAATAAACAGAATTGATTCAAACGCTTGTGAACAACTTTATGAAGTAAAAAAATCAATTTTGAAACTGACGATATTCCTAAGTTATCACAACGAATTAATTTAAATTACATGGACAATAATAATCCGCCGATCCATGACTTTATTTCATTTAAAAATAATAAAAATGAGCACAAAAAAATGCGCAAACAACATTCTCGTAAAATTTTGCATAATAATCAAGTGGTTGGCTTATTTGATGCCGATATTCGCCCCGCTGAATACGTGATTGAAGTTAAAAATATGAGTAAATATTTTGTTTCTGGTCAAAAAATAAACCGCTTGTTTTATAATTTGAATTTACGAATTAAACGGAATGATTTTGTTGTTATTTTAGGACCCTCTGGATCTGGAAAAACTAGTTTATTAAACATTCTGTCTGGATTAGATCAAGCTGATTCGGGCGATGTTTTTAGTAATGGTAAAAATTTAACTTTACTTACTAATAATGATTTGACATTATTCCGTCGCAAATATGTTAGTTTTATTTTTCAAAATTATAATTTACTGCCAAATTTAACCGCATTAGAAAACGTTGAAGTTGGTGCCTATTTATTACCAAAAGGACGGACACCATTTGATATTTATGAACTTTTTGAAACGCTTCAAATCGATTCCCAAAAAAATAATTACCCTTCTCAGCTTTCTGGTGGACAACAACAAAGAGTTGCCATCGCCCGCGCTCTTTCAAAACACCCTCAATTGCTTTTTTGTGACGAACCGACTGGTGCTTTAGATCAAAAGATGTCAAAAACCGTTTTAAAAACTTTATTGAATATTAATCGAATTTACAATATGACGATCATTTTAATTACCCACAATGCTGAATTTGCTAAAATTGCTAATTCAGTAATTTACATTAAAGACGGTCGAATTGATAAATATGAATCAACTAAATCTCCGGTTGATATCGATGTTTTAAGTTGATAATGAAAATTCATCCCGATTTAAAAATCAAGTTAGAAAAACTTGAAAAATTAGGTTTTAAACCATTCGCAACTGACTTTCTTCGTCAAAGAACGTTAAGCGAAACACAAACAACGCTAAGTAAATCATCAGTTACTGACTTTCCAATCGAATTAACAGCTTCTGTTGCTGGGCGTATAAAACAATTACGCCGTTTTAAAAAATTAACTTTCGCTGTTTTAGAGGATGAAACAACTAGTTTTCAAATTCTTTTTATTCATTCTGATTTTGATCAACGACACCAAACTTTAATTTTGAATTTAGACCGCGGTGATTTAATCGGGATCAAACAAGGGTTTTTTAAATACACAAAAACCAATGAATTAACCTTAGTTGTGAAAGAGTTTGTCTTATTAACTAAAGTTTTGCAATCACTACCCGAAAAATATCACAGTTTAACTGATATCGAACAACGTTATCGACAACGTTATTTGGATTTAATTATGAATGATCAAGTGTATCAAAACTTCCGGAAACGCAGTCGAATTATTGAATTGATTCATCGTTTCTTTCAAAATAAAGGGTTTTTATCAGTTGAAACACCGATTTTACATTCAATTCTCGGCGGCGCTAGCGCACGTCCCTTTAAAACTTTTCACAATAGTTTGGCAACGAATTTTTATTTACGGGTTGCCCCGGAGTTGTATTTAAAGCGTTTACTAGTTGGTCGTTTTGAAAAAGTTTATGAAATGGGTCGTTTATTTCGAAATGAAGGTTTATCGATTAAACATAATCCCGAGTTTACTGCTTTAGAAGTTTATCAAGCATACGCAAACATGGAAACGATGATGCAATTAGTTGAAGATTTAATTCGTCATTTAGTTAATGAAATGTTTTCAAAACCAATTTTCGAATATCAATCACAACAATTAAACTTTGAAATCCCTTTTCAGCGATTAACAATGATCGATGCTGTCAAAAAATACATGGGAATTGATTTTGGTAAAATTAACTTTCGTCAAGCGCTTAAATTAGCAGCCAAACATAATTTAGATCTTGCCCCCCATCAAGAAACGCTCGGACATATTTTGAATAGTTTTTTTGAAACATTTGTCGAATCAAAACTGATTCAACCAACGTTTATTTACCAATATCCAGTTGAAGTTTCCCCTTTGGCTCGATCTGATCAAAGTCGCCCTGGTTTTACCGAACGGTTTGAATTATTTATTGATCGGCGTGAATATGCAAATGCTTTTAGTGAATTAAATGATCCACGCGAACAGTTATTACGATTTGAACAACAAATTAAAGAACGCGAACAGGGAAATGAAGAAGCGAATGAAATTGATTTTGATTACATTAATGCTTTAACGTATGGATTTCCACCTAGTGGCGGATTGGGAATTGGAATTGATCGTTTAATTATGTTGTTAACCAATCAAAAATCGATTACAGATGTTATTTTATTCCCAACCTTAAAACCAATTAAAAATTTTGTTAAAAAATAACTTAACCATTTTTAATTGGTTTAATAAAGTCGTTTTCCCAAAAATTGATTTTTTATGTGTTTTTAATTAAAATATGTTAAAATACCACTAATAATTTTTTACAAAAAAAATAAGCATTATTACACAAGGAGATTAAATTAATTGCGAAAAAAACGTTTACAATTACGCGGTAAGGTTGTTGCTAATTCATTAGCAAAAACAATCACTGTTTTAGTCCGTCGGGTTTATAGTCACCCGATTTATAAAAAAACAGTATCTAATACCAAAAAATATTTGGTTCATGATGAAAACGCAGTTGCTTCATTACATGATGAAGTTTTAATTATGGCAACACGTCCTTTGTCGGCACGTAAACATTTTCGTTTGGTAAAAGTTTTTGCTAAATTTAATCATCAAAATAATGATGTAAAAGTTAATAATTTGGAAAAATAACATGATTTGACAAGAAACCCGTTTAAAAGTAGCCGATAATACCGGAGCCAAAGAAATTTTGGTAATTCGAAATTTATCAAATCCCAAAGGTCCTGCTGGAGTTGGCGACATTGTGCGCGCAACTGTTAAAAAAGCTTTACCATCTTCAAATTTAAAAAAAGGAACACTTGTTCGCGCGGTTATTGTTCGAACTAAAAATCGTGTTTCAAACAACGATGGAACTTTTGTGCGTTTTGGTGAAAATGCAGCTGTGATTATTAATAAAAATGATAATGATCCACGCGGAACACGAATTTTTGGACCAGTAACGAACAATTTAAAAAACCGTGGTTTTAAAAAGATTATTTCGTTAGTGAGTGTGATTTTATAATGAGAATCAAACGAGGAGATTTTGTTCGTGTTATTACTGGGAAATTTCGTGATATCGAAGGACAAATTGTTCGTGTTCTTCCAAAAAAATTACGAATTTGTCTTGAAGAAATTAAATTCAAAAAACACGTTAAACCATCTCAAAAGGACACTAAAGGAAAAATTACCGAAATTTATCGTCCAATTCATATTTCAAACGTGATGTTATTGGATAAAACCAAAAAAACAACTACCCGGGTTGGATATCGTTTTCAATCTGGTAAAAAAGTTCGTTTTGAAAAGAAAAAAGGGGTCATTTTAGCATAATCTTATGAAAAGTATTTTTTATCAAACAATTAATGAAACAATTAATCCCGCTTTAATTAAAGAATTAAAATTAAAATCACCGATGCAACTTCCAAGTATTAAAAAAGTTGTTATTAGTATGAGCCATCGCGAATTACTAAGAAACAAAAAACTTATTGAAGAAATTAAAAACGATTTATTAATGATTACCGGACAATTACCAATTATTACTAAGGCTCGTAAATCAGTTTCAACGTTTAAACTCCGAACTGGAATGCCAATTGGTTGTATGGTAACTTTACGCCGTTTTCGAATGTACGAATTTTTGTATCGTTTAATTCACGTTGTTCTACCAAGACTACGTGATTTTAGTGGGTTAAGTTTAAAATCATTCGATAAATCTGGTAACTACAATTTTGGTATCAATGAAGAAATTGTTTTTCCTGAAATTGATTACAATAAAATTTCAATCAATAAAGGAATGAACATCACATTAGTTTTAAAAAATGCTACAAAGGCTAACGCAATCGCTTTACTTCGGAAAATCGGTCTTCCTTTGAAAAAGGATACAAATTAATATGGCACGTAAAGCACTTCGGATGAAACAACAAAATCAACATCGATTTCAAGCTCGTAATTACACGCGTTGTAATATTTGCGGTCGCTCACGCGCTGTTTTAAGAAAATTTTTGTTGTGCCGAATTTGTTTTCGGACTTTTGCCCATCGTGGTATTTTGCCAGGTGTTAAGAAAGCATCTTGATAGAGGAAATTTAATATGTTAACTGATCCAATCGCTGATTTATTTACGAGAATTCGCAACGCCACAATGGTTGCTAAAAATAATTGTGTCGTTAGTTATTCAAACCAAAAATGAATGATTTTAGAGGTTTTAAAAAAAGCCGGATACATCATTGATTTTCAAAAAACCAAATTAGAGAAAAATCATTTTAATTCGATCATTATTCAATTGAAATATTATCGTAAAGAATCTGTTATTCGTCACATCCAACGAGTTTCAAAACCAGGATTAAAATTATATACAACCGCTAAAAAAATGCCAAAAATTCATAATAATTTAGGAATTATCATTGTTTCAACTTCAAAAGGGATTATGACCGGTTTTGAAGCGAAAAAAAATAATATTGGAGGCAAGTTAATCGCATCCGTGTGATAATAATACTAAGGAAACTATTATGTCAAGAATTGGAAAACGTTTATTAACTATCCCTGAAAATGTTGAAGTAAAAATTGCTTCGAATTTCCGTTTAGTTGAAGTGGTTGGACCGCTAGGAAGCTTAACATATAAATTTCCGGGGTTAATTGCAATTAAAATTGTTGATCAAAAAATAACTACGTCACCTTTAACAACAACTCGTTTAGCAAAAATGATGCACGGCACGGTTAATTCATTATTAAGTAATGCTTTATATGGTGTTGTGAAAGGGTTTGAAAAAATACTTTTGATCGAAGGTTTAGGATATAAATTTACAATCAAAAACCCAACAACGTTAGTTTTAGACATTGGTTATTCACATCCAGTAGAACTAAAAGTTCCGCAAAATATTCAATTAGAACTTCCAAAACGCAATCGTTTAAAAATTTTTGGTTTTGACAAACAAGCAATTGGATTATTTGCGAGCATTATTCGTAAACTACGTCCCTGTGAACCATATAAAGGGAAAGGGATTCATTACCTTGACGAAAAAATTAAACGTAAAGTTGGTAAAACATCCTCAAAATAATTATGAAAACTAATTTAAAATCTTATGCACGGAAAATCCGTCATTATAAAATTCGTAAAACAATAATCGGAACTAATTTAAGACCGCGTTTAGCAGTTTTTCGTTCTAATCGGCATTTTTATGCTCAAGTCATCGATGACCTTAATCGCAACACAATAACTGCGTTTTCATCATTGAATTTAAAATCAAATCATCAAAATGTTAATGTTTCAGTTGTGAAGCAAATTGGTTTAGAATTGGCAAATTTATTGATTAGCAATAAAATTAAATCCGTTGTTTTTGACCGCGCTGGATTTTTATACCATGGTCAAATTGCTGCTTTTGCTGATACTTTACGCCAAAAAGGAATACAATTTTAAACATAAAGGATTAAATTATGAATCAATCAGAAAATCAAACAAATCAAAATAAAGCAACTGATTTAAATACAAAAACAAACATTTCTTCTCGTCAAGAATGAGAAGAACGTCAAAAACTTCAAACAAAACGTAAAATTCTATGAAGCAAAACATCTGCTAAAGTTAAAAAAACATCGAATATTAGTTTTACTTTGGTTCAAGTTAAGCGGGTTGTTAACGTAACAAAAGGTGGTCGACGTTTTCGTTTTTTTGCAATCGCCGTTGCCGGAAATCGTTCTGGTTTGGTTGGGATTGGTTCTGGAAAAGCGAACGAAGTTTCACTAGCTCGTGATAAAGCATTTGCCCGAGCGGAAAAAAATATGATTTTTATTCCATCTAAAAACGATACAATTCCCCACGCAGTTACCGCTAAATTCTGCGCTTCAAAAATTATGTTAAAACCAGCACCGAAAGGTTCAGGATTGATTATTGGTGGTGCTGCACGACCGATAATTGAATTATTAGGTATCAAAAACATCACTGGCAAATCATTTGCCTCAAACAATCGCATGAATTTATTACGCGCCACTTTAAAAGCTTTGAAACAGTTAAGAACTCCCAAAGCAATTTTAGTTGCTCGCGGTTTAATACCATTAAACAACTTAGAAGGAGTAAAAAAAAATGTCACAAACAACAAATAAATCAACCCCAGAAACAAAATCTAATTCAAAATCACGATTTTCATTAGATAAGTTATCAAGCTCAAAGCGTAAATCACCAAAACGCTTAGGTCGTGGAATCGGTTCCAACACCGGAAAAACTTCTGGTCGTGGACACAAAGGTCAACGATCACGTTCAGGTCATAAAATCGGCTTTGCATTCGAAGGTGGACAAACACCATTTCATCGTCGTTTACCGAAGCGCGGCTTTAACAACTTTAACCGTAAAGTATTCCATCCGGTTCCGCTTGCGAAGATTGTTGAATTAAACATTGTCGAAATCACCCCTAAAGTTTTATTTGAAGCTGGATTGATTAACAGTGTCGATCAAGAATATAAAATTTTGGGAACGGCAAATTTAACCCAACCCTTGAACATTACTAGTCACCGCTGTTCACGTGTCGCAGAAGAAGCGATTGTTAACGGCAAAGGAACTTTAAAACTACTATTGAAATAAATAGATGGTTAAATTCTTTAAAACTTATCGCCAAATTATTAAGCGTGTTTTAATTACAATTTTATTATTATCCATTTTCCGCTTGGGATCTTTGATTACGATGCCCGGAATTGAACTAAAAAACTTTGAGAATACAACTAATAATAGTTTTTTAAATCTACTTTCAATGTTAGGAGGCGGTATTTTAAATCGAGTTTCATTTTTTGCGATCGGAATCTCACCATTTATTACGGCTTCGATTATTGTTCAATTATTAGCTAGTGGTTTAATTCCCGCTTTAAAGCGTTTGCAAATGCAAGGTCAAAAAGGTGAACGGAAGTTAAATTTAATTACCAAAATCATCATGATCCCGCTCGGATACATGCAAGCGCTTGGAACGATTAAAGCCTTGGAAAATAATGGAATTATTAAAATCAATTGATCTTTAATCGATAGTTATCAAGATCCGACCTTTTATTATTTTTTATGTCCGTTAATGCTGGTTGCTGGTTCGATGGTTACGCTTTTAATCGCCCATTTAATTAATCAAAAAGGAATTGGCCATGGAACTTCAATTATTATTTTTACGGGAATTTTATTAACTTTACCGCAAAATTTTGAAAAAGCGATTAAGATTTTATTTATCAGTCGTGATGTTACTTCGCAAGATTTAGTGTTAAATAGCGTTCGGTTTGGATTCTATTTGCTCATTTTAGCTTTACTGGTTTATTTAATCATTTTGCTAAATAATTCCGAGCGCCGAATTCCAATTCAACAAACTGGCGCTGGATTACGTTTAAATAATCAACGAATTTCTTTTCTGCCAATAAAAGTGAATCCGGCTGGTGTGATTCCAGTCATTTTTAGTTCAACTTTAATTTCAATTTTCCAATCAGTTGCAACGTTAATTAATAAACCAACGAGTGGTTATGCTAAATTTGTTGATCAATATTTTAATTTTAATTATTGATCGGGAATTATTATTTTTGCGGTGTTAACATTCTTTTTTGTGTTGTTGTACTCAAGAATTATCTTTAATACAGAATCAATCGCTGAGAATTTTTCAAAAAACGGAACTTATTTAATTGGAATTCAACCCGGTCAAACAACAGAAAAATATTTAAATCGAACTCTCAACCGTTTAAGCGTTTTTGGTGGATTTTATCTAGCTTTTTTGGCAATTTTTTCGATGATTTTTTCCAAGCTAGTTTTTCCTGAATTAGGCAATAACACTTTTATTATCAATGGAACTAGTTTATTAATTATGATTATGATTGGACAAACAATTTTACAACAGTTGAAAAACTTTCGAACTCAATTGTATTATGTTAATTTACGAAACCAAAAAGGAAATCAATTCCAATGATAAAAAAATTAATTGTTTTAATCGGTCCTCCGGGTTCTGGGAAAGGCACCTTTGGACAGTGACTTCAAAAAACTTATCATTACTATCACTTAAGTACAGGATCAATTTTGCAATACGCATTGACTGATCAAGAACTTAAAAATAAATTAGCTCCAATTTGAAAAAGTGGCCAATTAATTGATGATCAATTAATGAGCGATATTATTTTTCATACACTTCAAAAACAAACCACCACAACAACAATTATTTTAGATGGCTTTCCTCGTAATTTCGCCCAACAGGAATTATTAATGACAAAAATTGTAAAATTAAAAATCAAAACTTTGCAAATCGTCATTTTTGATCTTGATTTAAAGTTGTGTCAAAAACGAATCCAAAATCGTTTGATTTGTCCGACTTGTCAAACGATTTATCATCAAACATTTCGTCCCCCTCAAGTTGTTGATATTTGCGATAAAGACCAAACCCGACTTGTTAAACGTATTGATGAATCAAAGATTATGACGCGATTTTCTGTTTTTCGTCAACAAACTTTACCACTTATTAAATGATACAAAACCAACCCAAATCAAAAATTATTTGAAGTTTTCGTGATTGATGGTGATCAAAAAATTACAACAATTCAAAACCGCTTGCAAAAAATTTTAAAAATTGAGGATCAAAATGATTAAAAAACCACATGAAATTGTAAAAATGCGTCGAGCAGGATCTACTGTTGCAAAAATTTTAACTCATTTGCGCAAAATTGCACAACAACCAAATATGAATGGTATTAAATTAAATGAAATTGCTCATCAAATGATTTTAGATGCTGGTTGCAAATCGAATTTTTTAAATTATCATGGTTTTCCAGCCGTTTTATGCGTTTCAATTAATGATGAATTAGTTCATGGAATTCCAAACGAACGTTACTTTAAACCGGGTGATTTAATTAGTCTTGATTTCGGTTGTACTTATCAAAATTGACATGCGGATGCCGCATTATCGTTTCCAATTGGCAAACCAAGTCCTGAAATGCTTGAATTAATTACCGCCACCCGGAACAGCTTAAATTTAGTTATCAAAAAAATCAAACCTGGGATGAAAATTAATCAAATTGGGTGTATAATAGAAAAGTATATCACTGCGCGTGGTTATTATTTAACTGCTCAATACACAGGGCATGGAATTGGTAAGCAATTACATGAATTTCCACCAGTTTGAAACACGTGTCGGGCTGAACCAGATCTTGTTTTACAACCTGGAATGGTATTATGTATCGAACCAATGGTGCTAATCGATTCAGCTATGACTTTCGTTGCCAAAGATGGGTGAACTGTGAAGAGTAAGAATAAGAAGTTAAATTGTCATTTTGAAAAAATGGTTTTAATAACTGAAAATGGAACAGAAGTTTTAACAAATTATGCAGATTAGAAAAACAAAAAAACGTGACAATTTTATTGTTCAAGGTAAAATAATAAAAAACATTGGTGGTGGGGTTTATCAAGTAAAATTGGAAAACACTCATTTTATCAATGCGCACATTGGTGGCAAAATGCGAAAATTTTCAATTCGAGTTCTTGAAGGTGATACCGTAGAAGTTGAAATGTCAATTTACGATAATAGTAAAGGAAGAATCATTCGCCGTTTATAAAAAATTATGAAAGTTCGTACATCAGTTAAAAAAATTTGTAAATCATGCAAAATTATCAAAAGAAAGGGGCGCGTTGCTGTAACATGCTTAATTAGTAAGCATAAACAACGCCAAGGTTAATAAAAATGCGAATTAGTGGAGTCGATATTCCTCAAAATAAACGAATCGTCATTGCTTTGACGTACGTTCACGGTGTTGGAGTCAGTTTATCAAAAAAGATTTTAACCAATATTAATATTTCTTTTGATTTAAGGACTAAAAATTTATCCGATCAACAAGCAAATGCCATTTTGATGGAAATTAAAAAATACGCAACTGAAGGCGATGTGCGTCGTAGTGTGCAAATGAACATTAAACGTTTGAAAGAAATCGGTTCTTACCGAGGAATTCGTCACCGTTTACATTTACCAGTTCGTGGTCAAATAACTCAAAAAAATGCCCGAACCGCTAAAGGACCACGCAAAACTGTTGCCAATAAAAAGAAACCGGATAGTAAAAAATAATCCTTAGTAGAAAGCAATCGGAATCAAATTATGAGTATAAAAAAAACAACAAATTCAACAAAAGTTAAAAAACTTAAAAAAAATAAAGAAATCATTGAAAGCGGGATCATTAGCGTTCATGCAACTTTTAACAATACGATTATTAGTTTAAATCGTATGAACGGAGCGGTTTTGAAACAATCTTCAGCCGGAACTGTTGGTTATAAAGGCAGTAAAAAATCAACCCCCTATGCAGCCAAAATGGCAATGAAACAAATTTTAAAATTCATTGAAATTTATAAAATGCAAAAAGTGGCAGTCCACATTAAAGGAATCGGTCCAGGTCGAAATGCAATTTTACGAAGTTTGGAAGTTTCAGATCTTCAAATTGTTGAATTGACCGATAAAACGCCAATTCCACACAATGGTTGTCGTCCCCCCAAAAAACCTCGTGGTTAAACAATAATTAATTTAACGAACCGCGATCATTTATTAAATATAAAATATAAAATCTACATCAAGGAGTAAACAATAAATATATGTACCAATTTATCAAACCAGAATTTAAAGTTATCGACGAACAAAAAAACGATAATAATTTGGAATTCGAATTCCAACCCTTAGTCCAAGGATTTGGAACAACGCTCGGAAATTCACTTCGACGTGTTTTGCTTTCCGTTTTACCAGGAACAGCAGCTTTTGCTTTCAAATTATCAAACGCCGAACAGGAGTTTCAAACAATTCCTGGCGTTCATGAAAATGTTTTAAAAATCGGCTTAAACATCGAAAAAATAATTTTCCAAGCTGATCCAATTTTATTTCAAAATCAACCGTTTATCAAAATATTTAGTAAAATAACCCCCGGCACTAAAATTATTAAAGCTAGTGATATTGAATTAGCTGGTGGTTTAAAAATTATTAATCCTGAATTGGTTTTAATTAACATTGTTGATATTAAAACTCCAATTGAATTGACGATTTTAATTCGACAAAGCAATGGTTATGCAACTTTTGAAGAAAACCAACGAATTTTATCAAAACAATCTGAATCAACCATTGGTTATGTAGCAATTAACTCGCAATTTTCACCAATTCGTCAAGTTAGTTTTCATGTTAAAGAAATTCGGATCGGTGACGATTCAGTTACCGAAAAATTAAAATTAGCAATTTTAACAAATGGCGCATTAAATGCGAAATTTTGTCTTGGTCAATCGATCAAAATTTTATCAAATCAT
This sequence comes from Phacellophora camtschatica, assembly GCA_036873815.1. NCBI lineage: Eukaryota > Metazoa > Cnidaria > Scyphozoa > Semaeostomeae > Ulmaridae > Phacellophora > Phacellophora camtschatica. The sequence goes on from JAYJMH010033321.1 coordinate 14,032, forward strand.
TTGGATTATCTAGGTGAATTAAACGATGGTTACACTGAATTTAAATTCGAAGAACCACCGGTGAAAAACCCAGTTAAAGAAGAAATTTTACTTCAAGAATTAGATTTTTCCGAACGAACGATTAATGCACTTCACAATCATGATATTCACACTCTGTCCCAATTAAAAAATTTAACCAAAAAACAAATTTTAGAAATTAAGAATTTGGGGCAAAAATCATTAAAAGAAATTGAAGAAAAACTAGAAAAAGAATATAATATTACCTTATAAGGAAAACTAAAATCGATGGCAAGAATTTATCATACTGCGCATAAGCGTGCAAAACGACGAAATTTAGTTCGTAATTTATTAACAGAACTGTTGATTCATGAATCAGTAATTGTGACTCGCGATTTCAAAAAAACAGTTAAAAAAGAATTCGATCAATTGATAACGCTGGCTAAAAAAAATACTTTAAGTCACTATCGTCAAGCATTGAATTTAGTTCGTAAATCACAAAAAACCACTGATCAAAAATTCATTATCACTAAATTAAAATCACTTGCGCAAAAGTATGCTAATCGTCCTGGTGGTTATTTAACTTCTGCGATTTTACCGAATCGCCGTGGCGATAATGCAACGACTTATTTTTTAAAATTGGTTAATTAAATTATCCTAAATGAAAGCATCAGCGAAAATCAAACCCATTTTAAGCGTTAGCAATCTTGGTTTTAATTATTCAAACAAATCACCAAACGTTTTAAACAATGTTAATTTTAAAATTTTGCCAAATCAACACTTAACTATTTTAGGTCATAATGGCTCTGGAAAAACTACTTTAGCAAAAATTATTGCCGGATTAGAACACAATTATACTGGAAAGGTTCAATTGTTTGATCGCCATCTTAATAGCAAAACAAAAATCCAACAAGTTGGATTAATTTTTCAAAATCCTGAAAGTCAGTTTGTTGGTTTGACGGTTGAAAATGATTTAGCATTTGGTTTAGAAAATTTGCGATTGCCACCACATACGATGTTAAAAAAAGTTAAAGCAATCACTAAACAATTTAATTTAGAAATGATTTTTAACGAAGAAGCAAACAATTTATCAGATGGTAATAAACAAAAAGTCGCAATTGCCGCCGTTTTAATTCAAGAACCAAAAATCATCATTTTTGATGAACCAACCAGTATGGTTGATCCAAAAAGTGAAAGTGAAATTGACAACATCATTGGTAAAATTAAAAACCAAAAAATCACCGTTATTGAAATTACTCATAATGTCGAACGATTATTAATTGCAGATCAAGTTTTATTATTAGAAAATGGACGTGTTAAATATTTTGGTTCCGCAAAACAATTATTAACCAAAGAAATTCTTTTATTAAAAGAATGTTTTGGTTTGAAATTACCGTTTTTTTACCGTTTATTACAATCACTTGAAAAAAAAGGAATTAAATTTAAAGCAACCCTAAACGAAAAAAATTTAATTGAAGAAATATGTCAAAAATTATCAAAATCACCAATCTAGGCCATCAAATTAATCATCCGGATAATAAAAATTTTTGAGTACTTCGCGGCATTAATCATGAATTTAGCTTTGGCAAAATCACTGCAATTATCGGTCCTTCCGGTTCGGGAAAAACAATTCTTTGCAAACATTTAAATGGTTTATTAAAACCAAGCACTGGAACGGTCCAAATTTTTGATATAAAAATCAATTCTTCCCAAAAAAAAATCAAAAACGTTCTTAAATTACGAAAAACTGTTGGTTTTGTATCGCAAAACCCGGAACGCCAATTGTTTGAAGAAAACGTTCATAAAGAAGTTATTTTTGGTCCTTTAAATTTTGGTTTTAATAAAGATGTTGCTCTCGCACAAGCAAAAAAATATTTTCATAGTTTAGGATGGGATATTAAGAATTTAAAACAATCTCCTTTTAAATTTTCAGGCGGTCAAAAACGCAAAATTGCCCTTGCGGGAATTTTAGCTTATGAACCAGAAATCATTATTTTCGATTCACCAACCGCCGGATTAGATGTTTTTAGTCAAGAAAAACTCCAAAACTTAATTTTAGATTTAAAAAACAACTTCCAAAAAACCATTATTTTTGTTAGTCATAATATGAATGAAGTCTTGACATTAGCCGATGAAGTCTTGCTCTTAGACCAAGGCCAAAAAATTTTACACACCACTCCAGCAAAATTGTTTCAAAATCGATTGATTTGTGAAAAATATCAATTCAAAATTCCGGATACAATTCGATTTATTCGAATGTTAAATGACGTTGGTGTCGATACGAAACATTTAAACTGACGCTCATTTCAAACTTTTTCAGAATCATTAGCTAATCAATTATCTAAAACTGAGGAAAAACATGAATAGTTTTATTTTTGGTCGTTATATTCGTGGCGATTCTCTAATTCATGCACTTGATGCCCGGATTAAATTTATTACTTTCATCATGTTTTTAGTGTGTCTTTTTATCAAAAAAAGTTTTGTAATTTATTTTGGATTATTTGGAGCATTAATCATGTTATTATTAGTTGCCAAACTTCCGAAAAAAATTTTCCTATTCATTATCAAAATTTTTTTGATTATGTTTTTTTTCCTAATAATTTTTAATATTATTTCAGTTTTAATTTCAAAAACACCCCACGAAAACCAAATTCCAAATTTTCAGGACCATTTTTTCACTGATCCGAAACTAGATTGATTCCGAAAAACTGTTTTTATTAACGCTTTTTATTATGCACTTCGAGTTTCAATGGTTATTATGTTAACGATTATACTAATTACAACAACTCGAACAATTGATTTAACTAATGCTTTGACATGATTGTTAAGACCGTTGCAAATCATCAAATTCCCGATCCATATTTTTACAATGATTATTACCTTAGCGCTTCGATTAGTTTCAACATTAATTGATGAAGCGAATTCAATCATGGATGCCCAAGCATCACGTGGTTTAGATTTTTACAACGGCAATCTAAAAATCAAAATCAAAACTTTAGTTAGCTTATTAATCCCCCTTTTCATTTCAATTTTTAAACGCGCCGATGAAATGGCATTAGCATTAGAATCACGTGGTTATGATCCGTACGCAAAACGGAGTCAATATCATCAAGCGATGTTCAAAATGAGTGATTGAATTAAATTCTCATTATTTTTGCTTTTATTTAGTGTTGTGATGGTGTATTTGAGTTCTGATTCATTAATTAAAGAAGTGGGAGATGTTTTTCAATTGGAAAAAATTATCGCTCATCACCATTAAAAAGAATGGTTTTTTGCTTAAATTAAGTTATAATTATATTAATATGAAACAAACGAAAATGTTGGCTAAAGAAGCCATTGTAAAAAAATGATTAATTATCGATGCTAACGAACATCGTTTGGGTCGTTTGGCAACGAAGATAGTACATTTATTACGTGGCAAACATAAACCATTTTTTACACCTCATAATGATTGTGGTGATTATGTGGTGATCATTAATTCAGCGAACATCATTTTAACTGGTAAAAAATGAACCGATAAAAAATATTATCGTCATTCACAATATCCCCGTGGTTTAAAATCAGAAACCGCTGAAGAATTACACACACGAAAACCAACCGAATTATTAAAATTAGCGGTGAAACGAATGCTTCCTCGCAACCGTTTAGCTCGTCAACAAATGAAACATTTATTTATTTATTCGAATAACATTCATAAACACACCGCTCAACAACCAAAGAAAGTGATTATAAATTAAATGATTAAACATCAACAAACTGGAAAACGCAAAACAGCTATTGCGCAATTATTAATTAGTCAAAACCAGCAAAATGTAGGTAAAATTTTAGTTGAAGTCGTTTCTAATAATTCGAAAAAACAAACTCGACAACTTGAATTAATTAATTATTTCAAAAATCAAACTCTCATCAACTTAATCAATAAACCAATGAACATTACTCGAACAATTGGTAATTACGACATAATTGTCCGTGTTCATGGTGGCGGAATTTCTGGACAAGCTGGTGCAGTTAGTCATGCATTGGCAATTTTTCTTGCTAAAACATCGAAAGATTATCGATTAATTTTAAAATCTGCTAAACTTTTAACACGTGATGATCGAACTAAAGAACGTAAAAAATTTGGTTTGAAAAAAGCTCGTAAGGCCCCTCAATTTTCTAAACGGTAAAATTGAAATGAATACTTTTGCTTTTTGGCCAAGCAATTTAAAATCAATTTTAAATGGGACTATGGCTCAGTGGTTAGAGCACACGGCTTATAACCGTGAGGTCTTGGGTTCGATCCCCAATAGTCCCACCATTATTAATGAAGTAAAGTCTAAAAAAATGGCACCCCCAAAAGGAATTGCACCTTTGACATAATGTTTAGGAAACATTTGTTCTACTACTGAACTATGGGGGTAAAATAATAATATAACTTATAATTTTACCTGGTTCCAAATTCTTTTGGTCCCTTTTTTTGTGAAAGTAATTAAATGAAATTAATAAAAAAATCATCTTGATCAATCCAAGAAATTAGTTGTGCTGGAATTTTTGTAGCACTTTGAATGACGCTCAGTGTTTTCAGCGTACCCTTAAAAATTCTGATGCACGAAGGTTATTTGCCAATTTTTTATTTTTTAATTTGAATTATTGGGCTTTTGTTTACGCCAATGAAAGCTTTTCTTATCACTTCAATCGGTCATTTTACATTTGATTTAATTTATTTACCCAATCCATTGTTTCTAATCGTTTGAATCGCTTCTGGTTTTTTCGCGGCAACAATTTCAATTCTCCGTAATCAAAAAATATGATGGAAATTACTTTACATTTTGCCACCAATTTATTATTTAATCGCCTTTTTTATCATGGGTTACATTCAATTTGATTCCCCATTCAAATATTTTGGTGTCAATTTTGGCGTTACGTTAGTGCTTTTAATTATTAACCCAATTTTTAATTTTATTGTAATTACCATTTTACAAAAACGACCACGATTTATCAATTTTTTAATCAATAATTTTACTTCACCGCCGGAAAACATCATTATCAAAAACAACCGTAAATCAATTAATCATTCATCCACAACCATTATTAAAATATGAAAACCATCCGAGAAACGCGCCATGGGTAAATATGTATTCAGTTTTTTTGGTGTTATTGTAATTTGATTAGGAACTATTTTGGGCATTTATTATTTTCCGACTAACAAAAAAAACCCGTCGGTTTTTGTAGTAATCAGTAGTTCAACTTCTTATACGGACAAATCTTTTAATCAAGAGGCAATTAATGGTGTTTGTAAATATTATAAAATTGCTATTAATCAATGCAACACCGGCGATGAAAAATTTCGAAAAAATATTGCCTTTGGATATCCAAATACCCAAATTAATAGTCAAAAAATTTTTAACTTCATTAAAGAAGTTAATGATCGAAAAAAAAGTGATATTTTTATCTTACCTGGGTTCACTTTCACTAATTTTTTAAAAGATTACGTTAAAAAACTGCAAGAATTAAAAATTAATTTAATTTCAATTACAACCAATTATGAACCGAAACAAGGTGATGGGTGGCCAGATAATTTGTATCAATATCAGTTTCAAGAACAAAAAGCCGGTTTCATGGCCGGATTATACGCCGGATTATATGCTTTGTTAAACTCAGATCAATTTAAAGATGGCGATTTAAAAACCCCCGGAAAACAAATTAAATTTTCTAGTTTAGGTTTGATTTTGATTCCACCAATTTTAGCATTTGGATTAGGTTTCAAAGCTGCAATTGATTATATTGATGAACATAAAAATGTTTTTTGATCAACTGCAAAAGACTTAAATTTTCCGCTCCCAAAAACCGCCAATGTTGGTCAAATTGACTTATATCATGAAGGTTTCAAAACCATTGGTGGAACCGATTTTAATATAAAAAATTCAGAAGCCCGTGAGTTAGCTCATAAAATGTATAAAACCGGTACATCAGTCATTTTTTCAATTGCTGGCATGTTTACAATTTCTGTTAATAGTCAATCTAAAATTGAAAATTTTCAGAATTCAAAAAACCAACATTGGGTAGTTGGTGTCGATGTTGACCAGGGATTTTCTCTATTTAATCAAACGGGGTGAAAAAGTAAGGATCAAATTTTAACTTCAGCGTTAATCAATGTTAGAAATATTGTTACAAAAAGCATCGAGCAAATCCGACAACATCGCCCAATGTCATCGACGACAATTGTTAAAGATCTAAGTTTTTTCAAAATTCCAGCTCGTTATCGAAATTTAGATAACCCTTTATGAAAAATTTGAATTCAAAACCAAAATTTGCTTGAAAATCAACCAAATATTGATCAAGTAACGAATCAAATTACTGAATTAATTAAACCTAAAAACTGAGATTTAGCAATTCAAAAATTACGCAATCAAGCAAAATGAAAAGCTAAATAATCAAAAAAAGGATTTCTAAATTGCTTGAATTTAACCCCCTAAAACCAAATTTTAATTCCAACACTAAATTAACCGTTTCAATGTGGCGAATTATTTGCGCACGCTTGTTTGATATTTTTTGTTGATTACTAATTTTGTTTTTGTTTTGGCAGTTATTAAAAAAAATCTTTCCTCATCAAAATCAAATCATTATCTTGTATTTACTTTTAAATGTGTTCATGTTGTTTTTCTTCGGATTATTTTTTGTCGTAATTCCGACCTTTTATAGCGGACAAACAATTGGTAGAAGAATTTTTGGAATTCAAATCATTACTGCAAAAACACGCGCTTTACTCCCGTTTCATTATTTTTTATTTCGTGAATTATTTTTAGTTTTGCTACCGTTTGTCGCCATTACTGCTTATTTAAATATTATTGCCCACTTTTGACCAACTCAAATTCAAAAACACTATCGGATTTCGCTTTTATTGCCAATTTGATTCGGATTTTTGTTTATTTTCCAAAAAATCAACCCAAATCAACAAATTTTTATTGATCGTTTTTATAATTCATGGATTGTAAAACGCTTATCAAAACGCCGTGATCAAAAAAAGTAATTTGGTAAAATCTTCGATTAAATAAGATAATAAAATTATGCAATTAAATTCCGAACAACAAAGCGCAGTTACAAAACCACTTGATTTAAATTTACGCATCATCGCAGGACCAGGAACGGGAAAAACAACTGTTTTAACATCCCGGTTTTTACATTTAATTAATCAAAAATTTATTCTTGCTTACCAAATTTTAGTTTTAACTTTCACCCGGAAAGCGACCCAAAATTTTCTAAAACGGGTGCAAGCGCAATTACCCCCCTCAAATGAACGTCTTAATATTTTTACTTATCACGCTTTTTGTTTTGAATTATTAATCCGCGAACAAAAACATCTTTTGCATTTTAAAAAAAATTCTCGTCTCCAAGTGATTGATGAAACTGATCAAAAAAATATTATCAAAACTTTTTTAACGGATTTAAAACCTAAATTTGATTTTCAAACTGATGCTCAATCAATATCTGAAATTATTCATTGAATTAAAACCCTTCAAATGAATTTTATTGAACAAAAAATCCAATATGATAAAATTTTGAAAGATTCAAAATACGAACTTCCTACTCAGCACCATGTACGAGAATTACTTTGAGATGTTTTTCAAAAATATTTGCATTATAAATCTCGAAACGACTTACTAGATTTTAATGACTTACTGGTTTTAGCTTATCAATTGTTAAAGCAAAACCCGCTAATTTTAAAGAAATGACAACGGCGTTTTCGACACATTATGATTGATGAATTTCAAGATACGAGCGCTTTACAATATAATCTAATCACGTTACTTACCAATTTTGGAAAACAAATTTCAATCACAATTGTTGGCGATCCCGACCAAACAATTTACAGTTGAAGAAACGCTCAAATCAAATTTATTTTAGAATTTGACCGTCATTTTGCAAACGTGGAAACAATTTATTTAAAATTGAATTATCGTTCTAATCCGGCAATTCTTGGTGCGGCCAATTTTATAATTTCAAAAAATAAAAATCGACTTCCAAATGAGTTAAAAGCTAAAGCAAAATGACCTTCAAAACCAGTGCAAATCCATTTTTTACCAAATCGTTTACAACAGGCAAAAAAAATTGTTGAAGCAATTAAAATATTACAAAAAAATGGTAGTAAATTACATGAAATTGCGATTCTTTATCGGGCAAACTGATTATCAGGATTTCTCGAATCAGAACTAATTAATGGTCAATTACAATATTATATTTTTAAAGGAATGAAGTTTTTCACGCGTCGCGAAATTAAAGAACTACTAATCCTTTTAAGTGCTTTAGTTAGCAAAGACGATTTTAACATTAGTACGATTTTACTTTGAATTCCAAAATTAGGTGCAAAAACTCTTAATAAATTTCAAAAAGCGGCGATTGATAACAATCAAACACTTTGAAATTTTGTTCTTCAAAACTATCAAATCAACGGAATGTTTAATCAATTCAAACCAAAAATTTTTGAATTACAAAAATGTTTTTCGAATTGATCTGCCAAATTTGAAAAATCACAATCTTTATCAGCAATTTGTGAAATCGTTATTAACGATTATTTTATACCGCGGCAAAAATCATTTCCAGACTGAGAAATTAAAGCAAAAAATGTTGAAGTTCTTCAAGAAATGATCAAAAATCACATGCAGCAAAATTTGCATTTATCAACTCGAGAACAATTAATACAATTTTTAGTTGATACTAAAATTTATCTTGCTGATGGTTTAGATCCCGCGCACAATTCTGTGCAATTAATGACGGTTCACAATACAAAAGGTTTAGAATTTGACCATGTTTTTATTTTTGAAACAAGTGAAGACGTTTTTCCCTCAAGACGTAGTAGCAATATTGAAGAAGAACGTCGTTTGTTTTTTGTTGCTTTGACAAGAGCTCGCAAAACGATCGCAATCACAACTGATTATATTTCCACTTCAATGTTTGTTGAGGAATTAGAACTTTTAGATAAAAATTTGGTTAAATCATAAAATTTATGGAAAATTATTTTTGCTATTTTTGTCAAAAAAATTATCAACCTTTAGATACTGATCAAATACTGACGGTTGCCAAAACGATCAACGGCAATCGATTTGAATTTTTTGATTGTCAAAAATGTAATCAAAAAATTTATTACTGAACTTATCGTGGAAGGATATATTTCGGACCCAAAATTCACGTCGTTTTATTAGAACCAGAAATTGTCGGTAACGTCGGAACAATCATTCGTTTAGCAGCCAATTTCAATTTTGGATTGCATTTAATTCAACCGTTCGGGTTTATTTATTCAAAAAAATGATTAAAACGTAGTAGTGCAAATCATTTAGATGCCATTAAACCATTTTTATATCAAAATTGACATCAATTTTTAAACATCAATTCCCCACGAAAAATTTTTTTCACTTCCGCCAAAGCAAAACAACAATTAAATCAACTTTCATTTCATAAAATTGGTTTACCGATTTACATTGTTTTTGGCAAAGAAGCAACAGGTTTACCGGAAAAATTATTAAATAATCCTTCCAATACTTTTCGAATTGAAACCACCAAAATCAATAGCATTAATTTAGCAAACAGTGTTGCATTAACGGTTTATAGATTTTTAACTGATTTTGAAATGGTAAATTTAATCTTTTAAATTCAACATTTTATGTTAAAATATTTTTAAAATTGCAGATGTAGTTCAAGGGCTAGAACTTTTGACTTCCAATCAAAAAATGAGGGTTCGAATCCCTTCGTCTGCTCCATTTAAATTTTATGAATCAACCAGAACCACAAAAACCGTTTATTCGTCGTCAAAATTTTATCATGCGATTATTTTTTGAAAGTAATTTTTTACTTTCGATTGGATTTATTGCGATTTTAATTTTGCAAACACTTTGAATTATCGCACGCACTCCAGGTTTTTCGGTTTCGGAAACACCAACTTTATTTCGAAATGCAATTATTATTTGTTTTGCAACTGCGATTGCTTGTTTTACGACTTATTTTATTTGTTTTTATTTTTTCGCGATTACAAATCGTTTATCTTGAAATTCGGTTCGAAAAACTTTATTCATGATTTGTGGATCAGTTTTCTTTGTTTTAGTAATTTCACAATTAAGTATTATTCGAGTAATTAAATCATCTTTATTATTTGATATCAGTCCCGATCGAATGTTTATTTATTTTTTTCCATTTTTGGTAATTGCAACCTTTACGGGAATTACAAGCGCCACCACTTTTATGCTTCGCTTTCGTCATGATCAAATTAGGACAAAACTAGCAAAAACTACAACATCGATAAATGTTGAAAACAAAGAAAAATAATCATTTAATTTCCGGAATTACGATTTCTGGAAATTTAACAATCGCTCACTATTTAATTGTTATTAAAAAACTTTTAAAACTCCAAAGTACTTACAATTTATTGTTGTTTGTTGCTGATTTACACGCCGTAACAATTGATTATGATGTTAAATTAATCCGTCAACGTCGTTTACAAACTTTAGCAACTTATTATGCGTGTGGTTTTGATCCAAAAAATGTTTTTGTTCAATCTGATATTTACGAACACAGTATGTTGTATTTTTTATTAGCTCGTTACGCAAGCATTGGCGAATTAAAACGAATGACCCAATTCAAATCTAAAATTCAAAAATATGGTCAAACCGCTGGTCTTTTTAATTACCCACTTTTAATGGCTGCCGATATTCTTTTATATGATGCGGATGTTGTGGTTGGCCCCGATCAAAAACAACACGTTGAATTAACTCGCAATTTAGCTTTAAAAATAAACAATCATTACGGTAAATCAGTTTTTAAACTTCCAAACTTACTAACGTTTGATCAAAATCACAAGATCCGTGATTTACAAGATCCAACGCAAAAAATGTCAAAATCACAAACAAATTCCAAAGGTATTATTTTTATGAATGATTCACCAAAAATAATTCGAAAAAAACTGACAAATGCAGTTACTGATTCGGAAAATAAAATTAGTTTCAATTTGAAAAAAAAACCAGGCGTTTCGAATTTAATTCTTTTACACGCTTTGATTAACGAACTAACAATTCCACAAGCAGTCAGCCAATTAGGCAAATTAGAAAATTACTACGAATTAAAAATGATTGTTGCTGATGGAATTATTGCCGTGATTGAACCATTTCAAAAAGAACTTGAAAAGTGATTAAAAAATCCTGACAAAATTCTGAAATATCGTCAGATTGGAACAAAAAACACACAACATTTAGCAAAAATTAAGTTTGCAAAACTCGCAAAAATTTGTGGTTTTGATTGAAAACTTTAATCGTCTTTTAAATCTCAAACCGCTTCTGGTTCATCAGACATTTTTCCACGTTGCTTACTTTTCTTTTCAATTGGAACTTGAATCGTGATTTGCTCCGCATCAATTTGTGAAATAATATTGGGTTCAAAATAAAAATTTTTCTTTTTATTGAATCGATTTCAATAAAATTTTTGGCGTTTTTCTGTACTCAAAAAAATAAAGAATGGATGATTAAAATATAAATAAAAAATCCAAAAAATCCAACTGATTAAATTTAAAACAAAAGCGCCGATAATGTGAACATAAGTACTTAGACCACCAATTAACATTCCTATTATTCCACCACCATCATATTGCGATGAAAAAACACCATTTCAATTAAAAAACGTTTGGGCATTGTTGACACTGACTTCTAAAACACTATTTACCTTTCAATATTCAACGTATTTTGGCAAAAAATTTTGATACAAATAATCTTTGTATGTAATATTTTTGTTTATAAAAGCCAAACTTATTAAACTAACCATTCAAAACAAATTAATCAACCCTCAAACCAATTTTTTCTTATTTATAATTTTTCAATATTTTTTAATCAATCCTTTTTTAGTAATCGTGTTGTAATATCAAAAAATAATGAATATAAAATAAAAATATTTTAATCAACCAAAAATAAATCGATGAAACACATCATCCAAAAATTGACCAAATCAAGTAATACGAAGAACTCCTAATATATCTAAAAATAGCGATATTCAAAACAATGTTATCAAAATGATTTGTTTTCATTGTTTTGGTTTCGAAAATGATTTTTTCTTAACCGTTCGAAAATTAAATTTTTTTTTAGTTTGTTTCATTGTTGTGTTTTTTCTTTAAATAAGCTAGATAGCCAATCATGGCTGCGTTATCGGTGCAATATTGTTTGTCCGCTGCTAAAAAATCTACTCCCGGAATGTTTATTAATTTTTTCCGTAAGTGGTTATTTGCCATTACTCCACCACCAGCGAGAATTGTTTTAATTTTATATTTTTTTACTGCTAATATAATTTTTTTTTCAATTGTTGTAAAAATTGCTTTTTCGAGTGAAGCAGCAAAATTATTAATATTTAATGTTGTTCGATTTTTTTTAATCCATTGAATGCAGAATGTTTTTAAACCAGAAAATGAAAAATCTAGATCTTTTCCTTGATAAACAGGAAGTTTAATATTTGGCGTACCATTTTTTGCTAATTTTTCAATAATTGGCCCACCCGGATATTCAAGTTGTAAATAACGGGCAATTTTATCAAGACATTCTCCAGCCGCATCATCTCTAGTTGCTCCTAATATTTTAAAATTCAATTGTTGATCTTCAACCAAAAATAATTGGGTATGTCCACCACTGATTACAACTCCGAGAACGGGAAAAGTGATTGATTTTTGATAACTCGCAATTCAGAAATGGGCTTCAACATGATTAAGAGCCATAATTGGTGTTCCAAAGCGTAATTTGATCGTTTTTGCGGCCGATCTTGCCACTTGTAAACAACCTTCTAAACCAGGATGGTCTGCATAAGCAACTAATTTTACATTTTTTCAATCGATGTGATTTTTAATTAATATCTTTTGAATGAGTGTTGGCAATCTTTGAACATGTAAATCACTTGCAATTTGGGGGACAACTCCTCCAATTTTTTGAAAACTATTAATTTGTGAATATGTTATAACATCAAAAATTACACCATTTTCTAACAGTGCAACACTTGTTTCGTCACAAGTTGTTTCAATTGCTAAGATGGTGTTTGTTTTCATTTGTTTTTGTAAATTTATTGGTTCTTATCTCAATTCATAAGATAAGTTTTATGATAATATATATTATATGATTAAAATTAAAATTTTTAAAAATGAAACTAACACTCATTTTATTAAACGTTTCAAAAAGGCAGCAAAATTTCAACGCGCAAAATTCCGCGAAAAAGAATTTTTTATTAAACCAAACAAACGTAAAGCAGTTCGTTTTTAATTTTTCGCCATCATTTCAGCTTTAATTTTGCTTAATTGTTTTTCAATTTTGCCTTTGCTTGCTTTAATTGCTGCAAAAATATTTAAATTTTTTTGTGAAACATTAATTTTGTGACCTGAATTAATTAAATTAATATAAATTTTAACAAAGAAAGTTAATTCTTTATTAATTTCAAATGATATTTCGGCGTAGTTTGATTCATAATCTAAAAATCGATATTTTAATTTTAATGATTCGATCATCTTTTCAAATTTAAATTTAATTTTGTTATTATTTTCTTTAAAGTTTTTCCCGTGTATCGTAATTCTCATCATTTCCCCCTGATAATTTTTTCCAAATACTTATTATTTCCTTTTTTAAGTTTTCATTTTGCGAATTTTGATCAATTTTTAAACCATCATTAGAATGATATTTTGGAATGATGTGTAAATGATAATGGTTGATAATTTGACCAGCAATTTTATTATAGTTGTTCAAAATATTAAAACCTTTAGCATCTAAACGCTCTTCAACTAACTTAACTGTTTTTTGAACAAGTTTTTGAACCGCTAATAATTCGTGATCTTGCAAATCTTTTAAATTGGGCACACAATTTTTACTGATGACTAAAATGTGTCCACTACTGATTGGGAAAGCATCTAAAATCGCAATCGCATATTTATTTTCAAAGACGTAATAAGCTAAATTGATTTTTTTAATGATATTGCAAAAAATACACTGATTTAATTTTTGATGTATTGCCATTAATTCGTTAAATTTTATGCCTTTTATTGACTTTATGATATAACAAAAATAATTAAATTACCGAAAAATACACTTTTTCTATTACTTTTTTTAATAAAATGTTTAAAACTTTTAAATTAACTGATGATTTTCAAAAATTTATTGTAAATTATCCTAACTTAATCTATCTAAATAATGCCGCAACAACAATTCGACCCGATATCGTTGTCGATACATTTCAAAAAACGTATCACAATTTCCCTTTTTCAACAAATAGTATTGATAATCAAATTTCAGCGTTAGGATTAAATTATTACGAATCAATTCGCAATCAAATCGCCACTTTTTTTAATTGTGAAAATAGCGGGGTTGTTTTTACTCCATCAACAACTTTCAGTTTAAATCAGGTTGCTTTTGGTTTTGCGTCTCAATTACAAAAAGATGATGAAATCATTCTTTCTGATTTAGATCACAATGCTAATTTAGCACCTTGAATTGCTTTAACTAATAAACTAAATTTAAAAATTAAATATTTGCGCTTTAATTTCTCGAAAACTGATTATCTGAAACAATTGAAAAATTTATTAACGAACCGCACAAAAGTAGTTACCTTTCCTTTGATTGATAATACGATTAGTTATCAGTTACCAATTAAGCAAATCATCACATTATTGCGAAATTTCAATCCGGAAATTAAAATTATTGGTGATGCAACACAAATGATTGGAAAGACTTCATTTAATTTTAAAAAATCAGACTTCGATCTTGTTTGTTTTTCGTCTCATAAGATGTTTGGACCTTTTGGATTGGGTGTTATTTTAAGTAAACCATTATTTTTAAAACAACTAGAACCGTTTTTAAAAGGAGCAAACAGCGTCATCGAAATTAAAAAAAATTTCTTGAAATACAATGCAATTCCTAATCGTTTCGAAGGAGGTACTAGTGATTTACCAACCCTTTTCGCGTTTCAAGCCGCCCTTAAATTTTTAACTCGTTTTAATTTGACGACAATTGAAAAACACATTCACAAACTGTATCAATATTGTTTAGAAAAATTAAAATCCATTCCCGAAATTGATATTTTTTCCCACGGACAATCTTTTGGCGCTAGTTTAATCTTTAATTTTCGCTTTTTAAGTGCCCATGATGTTGCAATTTATTTAGCAGATGTATCAAAAATAATTTTACGAAGCGGTAATCATTGTGCCTTCTTAAGCGAGAAAATTTTTAAAATAAAACAAACTCTTCGCGTTAGCTTTCATTTTTATAATGATTTATCTGATATTGATAAACTTTATGAAATTTTAAAAGAAATCGCAAAAAACCCCCGACTTGTTTTAGAACAATTTCATAAAAATTTACAAAATAAGCTTTTTAAACACGGCAAAATCAGCGAGTTTCCACTTTCAATTCAAAAACCCAAAATTTGAGAGATTAAAAATACCACGTGCTCTGATTTTTTGAAAATTCAATTTTTCCAGAATCAAACTGGTCGTTGACAATTTGCCTTTCAAGCTGAGGCTTGTTTAATTACAGTTGCTACTCTTAACCTTGTTTTTAAATCAATTAATCATCGTTCCATCATGGATGTTATTAAAATTTTAAACGATTATATTGATTTTTTTACAACACGTAAAAAATCAATTAATTTATCATTTCTCGATCATTTTGGTCAATTGTTTTATCAAAAACATCGTTTAAATTGTGCTTTATTTTGGGCAAAATTTTTACTAAAAAAGGTTAACGAAAATGTTATTAATAAATAATTTTTTAAAAGAAAGTTTTTTAATTTTTAAAAAACGTAAATGAACCTTTGCTTTCTTATTTTTATCACTTGTAGTTCTTTTTAGTTTATTTGGACCAATTTTTAAAACTCACACTTTTACAAATAATCAACAATCACAAATTCAAATTCAAAGTGGTAAATATGATTACAAAATTAAGTTACCAGATTATCGTTATTTAGATAAACCCACAACAAGTTCAAAAAATATTTTTAATTCAGTTCCCCCGACACTTGAACAAAAAGAAAGTATTGGTAATCATTTTCAACAAATTCAAAAAAACCCCCATTGAAAACAAAAACCCTTTGATTTTGTATGGGTCTCTAATGCAAGTTTTGTTGATTATAAACTTAGCGCCGCCCAAAGGCGTTATTACATAATTCGAGCAATTATGGATGATACACTTACAGACTATAATCAAAAAATTAATAAGATTGTTTTAAGTGCTGGACGTTTGCCAAAATCCAATTTTAATGAATTGATAATAAATAGTAAGTTCGCTAGATTAAATAATATTCAACTTGGTCAGAAAATTAACTTATTTGAAACTGATTTTACAATTGTTGGTTTTGGTAACAATGGAAGTGATATTTATTTTGATTTTCCTGATTTGCTTAAAATTAAACGACAACTTCAAATCGATCAAACCAAATTCCAAAACATTAATTTGTATGGACTTTCAGCTTTAGTTTTTATGAAACGTTCGCTTTTTCAAAAAATCGTCAATGATAAAAAAATCATTAATTATGAAAACGAAGTTTATGTTAAGTTTGATAAAAAAATATCCAAAGCTGATTTGGCAATTCTTAACAATGATATTAAACAAGCCATCAAAATGACTCCCGAAAAAATCATTAATTTTTCCGTTGATCCAGCATCCGGATTACGCGGATCATACAAGGATGTTGAAATATTAGTTTTTGGTTTGGTGTTTGTCTTTGGAATTTTATTTTTAATTATTTTTATTTATTTAATTGTTTCTGGGATTGTAAAAAATAAATCGCGAACAATTTCGCTTTTATCTAGTGCTGGTTTTTCACCACAAACAATTAGCATAAACTTATTTTTTTATGCATTTTTAACCATTTTAATTGGTTCAGTAACTGCCTTTGTTTTTGGTTTATTTTTAGACAATTATTTAATTGTTTTATATAACAAAAATAGTTTTTTAGAAATTAGTTTTATGCCTTTTGATTTGTTTTGATTCGCACTTTTCGTTGCGATAATTCCATTTTTTATCAGCCTTTTTTTCTTTTGATTCGGTTATTTTAAAATCAAAAATTCATCGATTATTTGAACTTCAAAACATTACCAAAATCAATTACTTTTACGACGTACATTTTTATTCCGGAAATTACAAAAAATCTTTAAAAAACTTCAAATTCCTTCAAAAATTTTTGCCTTTTTTCTCTTCCGTGATTTTTCCAAAAAACTTCTGGTTCTTTTACTATTGATTATTCTTTTTTTATTTTCGTTTGCACTAATTTTTTTCCAAACATCAACTCAAAGTTATTTTAATAATCAATGGCAATTTTTTAATAAAGATATAAAAAGTTTTACACTTTACAAGCGAAGCGTTTATTTTTCCGAACAACAGGGAAAAATTGAATCAACTTTAGAGTGAAAAACATTTGATGAATTTAAAAAAAATGCAATTAATTTAAAAAACACAAAAACTTTAAACATCAAAAATCCTACTTGCTTACTTGGATCTAAACCATTAAATCAGGAATTAGTTTTTAAAAATCGTTGTTTATCAAATCATTACATTGATGTTGACACTATTGAAGATCCCAAAATCAAAAAATATTTTTTAAACTATAATTTAAAAAAGGTTTTTTTTAATGTTTCAATTTATGATAAAGAAACAGAATTTCCAGCCTTATTATTAAATTTATTAGCAAATGATAGCAACGAATACCAAGCTTATTTCATGCCGCGTAATTGAAAAAATTATTTTGAATTAGGTGTTTTAAAAGAGCGTTTACCGAATTGAAATTTTACCAAAAATAATTCAATCGGCACAAACGATTTGAATATTCCATATGTGATTGCGGGAGAATCCTTTAAAAAAATTACAAATCCGATCACAGAAAAAATGTATCAAATAGGTGACAACATTGAATTTAAAGTTGTTATTCATGGTTATCAAAGCAAACAAAAAATTACAGCTCAAATCGCTGCCTTTGCTAATAATAAAAAAGTTTCTAATAAAATATTATTTTTTGACTATGATATTTTACAATCTAAACAATTTAATTTTCCTCCGTTAATTAATAATCCTGAACCAAATAAAATTATCAGTCGTTTCACGCCATTTAATATTTTATTAACCAAAAACAACAAAATTAATTATGAACGTTATTTAACAATTGATTTGGTTTTTTCACGCGATGCTTTTGACATTAAAAATCAAAAATTCAATTTCGGCGGACTATTATTGGCAAATGTTGAAGCTCCACAAATTGAAGAATTAATCATTCTTTCTAAGTCTTATTTCGCCCTATTTGAAATTTATTTTTCATTGATTTTAGTATCGATGATTTTGTTTTCTTTTCTAACGTTGCTGATGGGAATTATTTTCTTATTTCAAGATGAACACAAAGTTATTAATAAATTTCGTTTCATTGGTTATCGTTTGAAGGAACTCTTTATCAGTCAATTTTCCATTTTTTCAGTTTTATTGGCTTTAAGTTTGATCATCGGATTTGCAATTTCAATTGGTTCTTTTGCCATTTTTGAAAAATATTTCCAAAACTTTAGCGTGTTTCTTTACGTTGATGATGTTTGGGCATATTTATTATGAGTTTTTTTACCAGTTTTTTTACTTTTGATTGCCTATGCGTTTTACCAATATCGTTCCTTACGCCAAACTTTATTCCCTGACTAAAAAACTTAATTAAAAATAACAAAATTACTGAAAAATTGTTAAAATATTCATAAAACCCTAGTTTTTATTTATAGAGCGTTAATTCAGTTGGGAGAATGCTTGTCTTACAAACAAGTCGTCGGCAGTTCGAGCCTGCCACGCTCTACCATTTTGCTGGTTTAGCTCAATTTTGGCAGAGCACCCGCCTTGTAAGCGGTAGGCTGTAGGTTCAAGTCCTATAACCAGCACCAAACGGAAGTGTAGCGAAGTGGCTAAACGCGGCTGACTGTAGATCAGCTCTCATTTTGGGTACGGGAGTTCGAATCTCTCCGCTTCCACCATTTATTGGGGTGTAGCCAAGCGGAAAGGCAATGGACTTTGGCTCCATGACGCGTTAGTTCGAATCTAACCACCCCAGCCAAAACATTATTATGTCCCGTTAGCTCAGTCTGGTAGAGCAGTAGGCTTTTAACCTATGTGTCAGAGGTTCGAACCCTCTACGGGACACCATTATAAATGCCCAGGTGGTGAAATTGGTAGACACAGCAGACTTAAGATCTGCCGAACTTATGTTTATGTCGGTTCGAGTCCGACCCTGGGTACCATAAATAAAGCAACTTTATTTCAAGTTTGCACACGCCTACGTAGCTTAATAGGAAAGCAACAGTCTTCTAAACTGTAGAGTAGGGGTGCAATTCCCCTCGTAGGTGCCATTTTTGAATTTATACAAAATTATTTTAGTTAAAGGAGATTACAAAATATTATGAAAATTATTGAATTTTTAAACCAATCAAATGGAATTAAAACAGGAGTTTTAAATTTTAAAAGCTCAGCCGGTTGAAACCAATCATTAGATCAAGCACGACTTGAATTAGGAAAAAAAATTAAAATTGACGGATTTCGTCCCGGGAAAATCCCGTTAAACATTTTGGCTAAACATTTAAAAGCAGAAGAAATTTTAAATAAAGCAACTGGTTTTGCATTACCAAAAATGTACAATTTCTTTTTAAAACAACATAACGAAGATTTACAAAATTCTCGTTTCAAAACTTATTCAATTATTAAAATTTCTTTTGATGAAATTGAAGTGCGTTTCGAGTGAGAAGAGCTACCAAAAATTATTTTAAGTGAATACAAAAATTTAGCAATTTCAAGTCCAGAAATTGTTGTTACTAATGAAAAAATTGACCTGCAAATTGAAAATTTACGTAAGTCATATGCGGAATACATCAATAAATCAAATGAAATCATTGAAAAAGGTGATTTTTTAACAATTGATTATGAAACATTATTCGAAGACCAATTGATTCCAAGTGCAAGTCAAAAAGATTATCAATTTCAATTAGGTCAAAAAAATATTTTACCAATTGCGGTTCAAGAAATGATTTACGATTTGAAATTAAACCAATCAAAAACAATTAATTTTACCTATCAAGCAGATTATGCAAATAAGGAATTAGCTGCTAAAAAAGTGATGCATCGTGTGACTCTTAAAAAAATTACCACTCAAATTCTTCCAAAATTAAGTAAAATTGTCGAGTTACTAAAGATTACTAAAACTGAAACTGAACTGCGTAATTTAATCAAAGGAAACCTGCGTAATCAAGAAATTAATAAAATTAAGCCGGAAGTTTTAAAAACAATTAAATCGAAAATTTTGAATTCAAGTCAGTCCACAATTTCTCCAAGTTATTTGGAAAGCGAATTCAAAATGATGCGTGAAAATGTTATTAAACGTTTAGAAGGCGAAAAACGCACCCTTGAAAATTATTTAAAAGATAATCAACAAACGGAAAAAGCTTTTGAAATCGAATTAAAAGCTTTGGTTAAACGTAATATTGAAGAATTATTAATGATTTATCAAATTGCTAAAACTGAAAAAATTGTTGTTAGCGATCAAGAATTAGAATCTTATTATAAAATGCTTTCACAACGTTTTAAATTGTCAATCGAAGAAGTAAAAAAACAATATCAAAAAATAATTTTAGAAAATCATTTACTTCGAATAAAAGTTGAAGATTTTTTAATTGCCAATAACACTAATTTAGATTCAAAATCTCGTCCAGTATAGGAAAAAAATTATATGGCGGGACATTCCAAATGATCAAATATTAAACATCGTAAGCAATCAGTTGATAATAAAAGATCCGCAATTTTTCAGTCACTTGTGAATCAAATTCGCCTGATAGCCCGTGATAATAATAATCCTGAGACTAATCATCAGTTAAAAAAGATCATCCAAAAAGCCAAGAAATTAAATTGTCCAAACAGTTTAATTATCAAAGCTTTGGAAAAAAAAGCAGATTTTGGTACCAATGTTTTATTGTATGAAATTAAATTTGCTCGCCAAATTAGTTTATTAATTAAAATTCAAACATCCGCTAAACCAGGATTAGTCATTAGTCAAATTCGTCGCATTGTTAATCGCTTTCCAGCAGAACTTTTATCAACGAATTCAATTCTTTTTGAATTTGATTTATGTTTTGTTTGTGAAACTAATAAATTAAAAGACGAACAGCTTTTGTTGATTTTAGAAAATATAGATGTGAAAAGAATTGTTTCACATCAAGAACGCATCGAAATTATTTTGCCAGATCGTGATCAATTGCGTTTGTGTAAAAATTTATTATCACAAAACAACATTTTAATTTCTCGAATTTCGGAAACATACGTCGCTTTACAAAAAATTACGGTTGATCCAGAAATTTTGCTTAAATATCAAGAATTTTGCGCAAAATTAACAACTGAATTAGAATCTATTACTTTTTACGATAATTTAAAATATCAAAAATAACAAACAAGAATTGAGTATAATTTAATAATATCTAATGATGCGTCAAAAAAACTTTTTTGTTTATGGAAAAACTTTTTTTCTTCGATTAAAAAAATGATTTCTCCCTTTGTTTATTGTTGCCATTTTAACAACAACAATAGTTTTTGGGTTGCTTGATTTGCAACGACAAAAGCTTTCGAATGAGTTTGTTCCAAAACAACAAACAATTGTTGTTCGTTGTCAAGAAACATCAAAATCTTGTTTATCTAATTCCAAAAATATTCCTTTTTTTGTGGAGCATTTTTTCCAAAGTTTATTAAAAACACTTTTTATTGATTCGAATTCAAAGACTAATTTTGATACCTTGTATAGTACTTGAGCGAAGACGATCAAATATAATCCCAAAAAAAATAAAAAACTTATTTTTAAACCTTCAAATTCTTCAGTTCAAGTACGCAGCTTATTAAAAAATAATCATCGAGTTGGATACATTTTAACTTTATTAAATGGGTCGATTAATGATGAAAATTGATCTGCTTTTTCAACTTGAATCGAAAAACCTGCAATTAAAAACATTTTCAAACAAATTTTTAACAACAACCAATTTAATGTTACAAAAACAACAAAATCAAACCGATTTTTTAATCAAATAGATTATCGTTTATTAATTTTTATTCTTGTTTTTATTGCTTTTGGATTGTTTGCAATTGGTATGTTGATCTTTTTTGGAGCTAGTTGAGGATTTTTTAATATTCTTTTCAATGTTGCGTTTTTGACGTTGATTTTATTAATTTTTAACCATTTTGGGATTATTTTAACTCAGCAAAATTTGATTCTCTTGTTCGTTACTTGAATATCAACGATTTATTGACAATTTCAAATCATGCGTCAATCACAAAATTTTATCCCGCAAAAATCATTTCTAAAAACAGTATATTTTAATTCAAAATCAATCAAAAAATTACTAATTGTTTTTGGTGTTTTAACAATTAGTTTCTTAACCTATTTCTTACTTGTTTATCCCGACCCGAGTAAAAAGATTATCTTACCAAGTTTGAATATCAATCACTTTTCCCAAATGATTTTTCAAATTTCAATTCCATTATTGATAATATGAATTAGTTTTACAGTTGGCATTTTATTGTTTTTTCAATCTTTAGTGTTCATTGTCTTTTTTATTTGACAGCCAGTATACCAAAAGCTTTTCCCTTGTCATAATATTAAAAAATCACCTCAAACAGCATCACCTTTGGCAACTTTACAACCAAAACCATTTGTATTAAATTTAAAAACGCAAGTTTTAACATCAATCGGATTATTTTTATTAATAATTTCGTTTGGTATGTTGATTCCATTTTTGGCAACGAATGTTTTTTCTAATCATTTACTAGCTCAGGAAAATTTTGTGATTGGCAAATCAATTTTTCAACTTGAGCCGTTTGAATTTTTTGTTAAATGAAAATTGTATTTGATTGTTTTATTATTAACGTTTGTTTTTTTATGATTTTTTTCTTGAATTTTTTTGGATAAATATTCAACCTTATGATTTGTCATTGAAACATTATTTATGATTGCATTTTATTTAATAATTCCAATAACGTTTTTGATTGCGTTCCAACCGCTCTTTGGGGGTGGTTTTAATGAAACGCTAATGCTTTTTTCTTGAATTTTAATCATTAACGAGTTTACGCAAATGTTCTTGCGTTTGTCTTCACCGAATCTAAACCAATCATTAACATTTTCAAATATTTTCAAACATTACAATTGAAGATCTTCATTTGTGAAAATTGGATTGATATTATTATTATTTAGCTTTTTATTAAAAACCCATTGATGATTGTATTTTTATTTACTAATAACGCTTTTGGTTGGCGAAATGTTCACAGTTTTTATCAGACAACCTTATTTAGCAATTTTTTCAAATTGAAAACAAAATCATCAAATAAAGCGCAAAAAAATGTATATTGAATATAAAAAACAATCGTTTTTTGAAAGAGAAATTGACGGAATTAATGACTAAATCTTTTCAACCTTTAAAAGGATTCGCCGATCTATTTGATAAAAATTTGATTCAACACCGTTTTGTCATTGATGAGTGTAATCGACTTGCTTTATTAGCAAATTATTCACCATTTGAAATTCCAATTGTCGAAAGTATCGAAACATTTTCAAAACAATTTGCTTTTGCCAATCCCAAAAAAACCGATTTTTTTATTCTGAAAAATCAACAATCATCGCTTCCAGTAACTAATATTTTGCGTCCGGAATTGACCAGCGGTTTAATTCGCGCATATTTAAACAATCCATCATTTTGTCAGAAAGCAGTTACGCTTTTTACGAGTGGGCCTTGCTTTCGTTATGAAAACCCCCAAAAAGGTCGATTACGACAATTTTCACAATGAAATTTTGAACAAATTCGAAGTCAAAATAAGGGAATTAAACAAAGTTTAGCGTTTTTAACTCGAATTTTGAAACATTTTGAATTGGAATCTCACATCACGTTTGAAATCAATTATTTAACAACCGAAAAATTACAATTTTTCAATCAATATCTTTCCCAAATAACCCCCAAAGAACAAGAGCAATTTTGCACCGAATGCCAAAATCGTTTTTTAAAACAAGGTAATTTATATCGAATTTTGGATTGCAAAAGATGTGGAACCCGTTTTGAAAAGCAATTTTCGATCAATGATCAATTAAAATCGCAAGAGGTTAGTCAGTTTAATGAAATTCAAACTTGAATTAAACAATTCTTACCTAACGGCAAAATTGTTTCAAATCCTTTATTAGTGCGTGGATTAGATTATTACCGTGGGTTTGTGTTTGAAATTAAATTTAATGATTCAGAACTAAAATGAGCTCAAAACACTTTAATTGCTGGTGGCGAATATCAATTAAAAAGTTTTTTCAAGAGTAAATTAACTGAAATTGGAACTGGATTTGGATTTGCAATGGGGATTGAAAGAATGGTAATTGCTTTAAAATCAATTAGTTTTTTTGAACGATTAATTAAAACATTCGCGCTGCAAAAAACGATTTTAATTGGTTATTTATCGGCACCGGATTTCGCCGCTGCTTATAATTTACAAACTTTATTAAATGAAAATAATTATATTGCGAACGTGGCTGAAAATATTTTTCATTTCTCAGATCTTCTCAAACGCGCGCTTGATTTAAAAGTTCAGTATTTAATTGTTTTTGATAAAGAATATCAAACTACCAAAAAATTTCTTTGCAAAAAAATCACCTCCAAATGAGCGCCAACAAAACAGTTTCGATTTACAATTCAAGAGGTGCTAAAATTTCTTTATGAAACCAAACTTTAATTCAAAAAAATGAACCAAAATTAGTGATTTAAGTGATCAATTAATTGACAAAACAGTTACATTAGCTGGTTGAATTGCCAAAACCAAACGAATGGGTAAATTGTTATTTATTCAACTTCGTGATCCAACGTCAATGATTCAGGTATTAGTTCGAAAAAACACTGAAAATACAAATCTTTTCCAACAATTAAGTGTTTTAAATAAAGAATCAGTAATTACAATTACAGGAATTTTAAAAGCTCGTAAACTACCAAAATCACAAACTTTATTTCGACCTTTTGAATTGATTGGCGAACAATACCAACTTTTAAATCTTTCCCAACCAGTCCCTTTTCAAATCAGTGATGAAACCGATGGTTCTGAAAAATTACGGATTCAGTATCGTTATTTAGATTTACGAAGACAAACAATGCAAAAAATCATCAAGACTCGCGCCCAATTACAAAACTTGATCCGAAATTTTATGTTTGAAAACAATATTTTAGAAATCAACACACCTTTACTTTCATTTCCAAATGCTGAAGGAGCGCGTAATTTTACTGTTAAATCCACCTCACAAGTTAATACATATCAGATTGCTTTGCCGCAATCACCACAAATTTACAAGCAGTTATTAATGACGGCTGGATTCAACGCATATTATCAATTAGCGCATTGTTTTCGTGACGAAAAAACTCGCGCTGACCGTCAACCAGAATTTATGCAACTTGACTTTGAATTATCATTTGCAACATCACTTGACGTTTGCAAATTAACCGAACGCTTAATTTATAAAATTTGAAAAGTATTAAAAAATAAAACCATTACCGCTCCTTTCAAAAAAATTGATTATTTTGATGCATGAAATAAATATGGAACTGATAAACCCGATACTCGTTTTCAATTATTACTAACAGATTTAACCGCTCAATTCCGCGAATATTTACCTAAAAATCACGTTTTTAAAGCACTTCAACCTCTAAGTAAAATTTCGTCAGAAATTTGTCGTTCAATTGAGATTGAAACCGCTAAAATAAAGAAAGATCGTCTTTTTATTTGACAAAATGGTCAAATAATTGCCAAACCTAAACATTGAAAAACTCATTTATTGAAAACTGTTATTGAATATTTAGAAGCACGTAAAATTAATTATTTTTGAGCAATCGAGGATGAATTAAGGACTGCAAACTTAATTTTGGGACAAGCCCGATTACAAATCGCTAAAAATTTAGATTTAATTCCGGTTGATACTGATGAATTTATTTGAATTGTCAATGCCCCACTATTTGAATACAACAACGAATTGAAAAAATATCAATCTTTGCATCATCCTTTTTGCCAACCATTAAATTTAAATGCTTTTCAAAATGATTGAAAAACAGCTTTGGGTGATGCGTACGATTTGGTGATTAATGGGGTTGAAATTGCGAGTGGAACAGCCCGAATTTACGAACTTGATTTACAACGTCAAATTTTTAAACACATTGGAATCAACGAACAGAAACAAAACCATGATTATGGTTTTTTCTTAGCAGCCATGCAGTTTGGAATGCCACCTCACAGCGGACTTGGATTGGGAATAGAAAGACTTTTACAAACTCTAATACAGACTAATTCAATCCGAGATGTGATCGCCTTTCCGAAAACAAGTGCTTTTGATACTTTATTATTGAAATCAAAACCAAAAAACAAAACATAAAAAAATGAAAAACAATTATAATATTAGAATGTTTCTGTCTGCGGAAATGGCGAAATTGGCAGACGCGTCAGATTTAGGATCTGGTATCATTTATGATGTGTGGGTTCAAGTCCCTCTTTCCGCACCAATTAAAGGAAAAGAGTAAACAAAGGAGTTTTAAAAAAAATGACAATTATTTGATGAGGCGCTTTATTAATTGCGCTTGCAACTTTGATTATTGGATTAGTAATTGGTTTTTTCGTTACGAAAAAATACATTTCTTCCCAATTAAAACGTAACCCCCCAATCAATGCCGGAATGATTCGTGCAATGTATTCACAAATGGGTCGAAAACCATCAGAAAGACAAATTCGCTCAATCATTAGCGAAATGAAAAAACACCAAAAATAATTATGAGAATCCAAGTAATTTTATATTGTAAAGAATGCAATCGTCAGAATTATTTCACCGATAAGAATAAAAGCTTAAAGAAAGAAAAAATTCAATTAAAAAAATACTGTTCTCAGTGTCGAAAAATTCTTCAACACATTGAAAAGAAAAAAAAATAAATTAATTAATCATGTTTTTTTGATCACAATTCGATTCTTTTTTCCGAAACAAAATCGAAACTGAACCACCTAAAATTAAACCGACGCGCCAAAATAAATCCTTTGGAAGTAATGATTTTAATTGAAAGAATCCATTATCTTCACATTGAAAACGTTTGTTACTTGGAATTGTAGCAATACTGTTATTATTGATTTTATTATCGTTTGTTGGTCGAACGGTTTTCACAATTTTTTTCACAATTTTACCATTATTTTTTGGTTATGGATTGTCTTTTTTATTACAACCATTAATTCATTTTTTTGATAATTTAATCGGTCATAAATTATCAAAAATTTTAGTTTTCACAATCTTTGTGATAATTGTTTTTTGTCTTGTGATTGGTTTGTTATTTTTGTTGTTGTTTCAGTTAGATGATTTATATCAACAATTTTTAAATGGGAGCGGAAGTACCAAATTTAAAAATGAATTTCTTTCCCAAGTTCGCAATGATCAAATCACGAATTTAAAATTTAATAAAATCCCTGATCAACCAAGTTTCGAATTAACTTTTTTAAACAACGAAACGCAAGTTATAATTAAAACATCAGTCAAAAAAACCGCCGATATTTACATTTTTCTTTTAAAAATTATTTCAGTTGCTCCATTTTTACAACGTCTTTTATTTAGTGGAATTGGTTGAGTATATAAATCAATTGACAATTACGCTTGACTTGATATTTTAAAGAATGTTTGATTTTGAATGTCATGTTTCTATTTAATTTTTTTCACCCTGATTGTTGCTGCTTTTACTTTAGATGACAGAGGTGCTTTTTTTAGTAAGATTTGAAAATTTTTTACGAAAGAACAAGACCCTAAAACGAACGAATTATTAAAAATCGAATTAAAAAAGGTTTTTTCTTCTTGATTTAAAGCGCTTTTATTGGTTCAAACTTATGTTTTGGTTTGTACAACGTTGTTTATTTTTATAGCAGGAATTTCATTTAATAAATGAAGCACCTATCATAAATCAATTTTTGTTCTAGCTTTTTTCATGTTTCTTTGTAATTTTGTTCCGTACATTGGACCAACGGTTGGATTTATTCCAATAATTGGAATTGGTGTCGTTGATGCAATTAAACAAGGCGGCAGCCAAATTACTCATTGGTTACCATTAATTATTGCAGCCGGTGGTTGTTTACTAGTTCAAATCGGTGAATCAGCTTTTGTTTCGCCCCTTGTTTATTCTCATAAAGTAAAAATCAAACCAATCACGATTATTTTTGGAATTTCGCTTTTTGGAGTAATTTTTGGTGTAATGAGTATGCCATTTGCAATTCCAATTATCATTTTAGTTAAAACAATCGTCAAAATTGTTTATAAAAAACAATGAAACATTTAACGTATCAAGAATTAAAAAATCTGTGACGTAAATTTTTTCAAGATCGAGATCATCAATGATTAAAATCACATTCGTTACTGAGTCCGGATGAAAGTTTGCTTTGAATCAATTCAGGTGTTGCTGGGCTAAAGGATTTCTTTCTCGAAATCAAAAAACCGCCTAAAACCCGATTAGCAAACATCCAAAAAGCAGTTCGAACGAATGATTTAACTTTAATTGGTAAAACAAATCGTCATTTGACATTATTTGAAATGATGGGTAATTTTTCGCTTGGTGATTATTTTAAATCTTCAGCAATTAATTGAGCGTGAGAATTTTTAACTTCCCCAAAGTGATTAAATTTAGAACGTCAAAAATTGTATTTTACAGTTTGAAAGGAAGATGTGGCAACCCAAAAAATTTTAAAAAATGATTTAAAGATTCCTAACG
The DNA here is from genome assembly GCA_036873815.1 of Phacellophora camtschatica. Taxonomy (NCBI): domain Eukaryota; kingdom Metazoa; phylum Cnidaria; class Scyphozoa; order Semaeostomeae; family Ulmaridae; genus Phacellophora; species Phacellophora camtschatica. The sequence goes on from JAYJMH010033321.1 coordinate 42,791, forward strand.
ATCATATTTTACTGAAATCAAAAAAAACTAATTTTTGAGATTTGGGCGTTGGACCATGTGGACCAAATACTGAAATTTTTTATGATTTAGGTGCCGATTTTGATTTGAAGAATCAAAACTTACAATTGTTAATTGATGATATTGAAAATGATCGTTATTTAGAAATTTGAAACATTGTTTTCACTGAATACAATAATATTGGTCAAAATCAATATTTACGGTTAAAAAATAGCAATATTGATACTGGTGCTGGCTTAGAACGAATTTTAATGGTTTTACAAAACCGACAACAATTATTCGCCACTGATGTATTTATGCCGTTGATTAAATTTTTGGAACTCCATAGTAAAAAAAAATTTGCTTTAAAAGCGCAACAGCAATTAAATTCGTCGCAAAAATTGATCAATAGTTCATTTGCGATTATTATCGATCATTTGCGTACAGCAGTTTTTATGTTGGGCGATTTATTAGCGGAATCAAACCATGATTTTAATTTTCAAAATCAACATGGCTACATTGTACGTCGATTATTAAGAAATGCTTTTATTCAATTAGATAATTTAACACTTAAAACACCTTTTTTACATAAAATGGTAGATTTAGTTATCGAACAGTTTGGTGCTTTTTATCCGGTTTTAAATCAATATCAAGCACAAATCAAAACCTTGATTTTAAATGAAGAACGTCAAATTATCAAACTGTGAAAACCAAATTTAATTACAAAATTTTTTCCAACTGATCAACAAGCTTTAACTGGTAAAACAATTTTTGAATTAGTAACTAGTCGCGGTATTCCATTAGAATTAATTGAAAATTTTGCATCCCAAAAAGGATTTGATTTAGATTTAGAAAATTACTATCAATTATTAACAATTCATAAACAAATTTCTTCACACGGCAACAAAACGGCTTTTCTTGACGAATGAAGCGTTTTAAAAACAAAAGAGAATCAACCAACGCTATTTTTAGATCAGGCTTTTCACATCGAACAGTGTCATGTTTTAGCAGTTTTTTCAACAAAAACGGCTAGCAATCAATATTGAGTTATTTTTAATACAACCCCTTTTTATGCCGAAAAAGGTGGTCAAGCATCAGATACCGGAAAAGCTATGTTTGCGAATTTTATGGGACAAATTTTAAATGTTCAATTGAATAACTCGCAGCAGCACGTTCATTTATTAGCAAGCGATTTTGAACCTCGTGTTGGTGATGTTGCCACATTAATAATTGATGAAAAAAAACGGTTAGCAACGGCAAAAAACCACTCAGCAACTCATTTATTACATTATTTATTACGAAAACATTTTGGAACAAACATTAAACAAAGTGGATCATTTAATAATGATCAGTATTTACGCTTAGATTTTAATTTCGCTGGTCAAATTAATATTTCTGATCTTGAACATATTTCTACTGAAATGGAAGCTTTGATTGAAGCTAATATTAAACCTGAAATTATCAAAACCACATTAGCTAATGCTCACAAAATGAAAGCACTTGCTTTTTTCACTGACCGTTATCAAAATAAAACGGTTCGGATTGTTAAATTTGGTGATTTTTCACTTGAGCTTTGTGGTGGAACCCATGTTTTTACAACTGGTAAAATTTCAAAATTTTTAATTACTAATTTTCAGTCAATCAGTAAAAACAAATGACGAATTTATGCAATTACAGGCGAAACGATTGTAAACAATTTTTTAAAGGTTAAAAATGCTGAATTTTCAATTTTGATTGATATCTTAAAACCAGCAATTAATGATTTCCCACCATTAAAACCACTTCTTAAAAGTTTCAAATCAACCACCCCCTTTTTAACTAAAAAAACAATTTTTCAAAAAATGCAAAGTTTTAGTAAATTAATTAAACAAACATCAAAAAACAAACAGATTCAAACATCACTTACGATGTACCAAATTCCTAAAAAAGATGTTTTTGTCATCAAAAATATGAATTTCTGTATTCATCAAATTAATAATTTAGATGCTGGTGGGTTAAATTTTTTACGTGCTTTATACGACAAAACACTCCAAGATTATCAATTAGTTGTGTTAATTTTTATAAATACAAAGACGCAAAAACACAATTTATTCGTAAAATTATCTGATAATCAATTTATTAATCAAAAAATCATTGCATTTTTACAGGAATATTCCCAAATTCACTTTGGAATTCGCAAAAACCGTTTACAGGGAGTTGTTTCACTTCCTGTCTCCAAAATTATGGGAATTCTTAAAAATATAAAAAATTTAATTAATCAATTATTTTCTACGCCATAATTTATTAAAAATTAAAACTAATAATAAAACTATAAATAGCGGTAATAAAAATAAACAAAAGCTAATGATATGAATTCGTTTTTTGTAATGATTTAATTCACTATCAGGATAAATGTTTTTAATGTCAAATAATGCCAGTAAATTACTGATTTCACGATTTGAATTAATTCAAACTCATAAATTGACCAAAACAACGACACTCAAATAGATTCCCGTAAAAACAAATTCACTTAAATAGCTCTTTTGGTTTTTAATATTTTTAAATGTTAATTTAATTTCTCGAATTGAAATCGAAGTTCCACTTTGCGTCATTTTTGCAATTGTTAAAAAACCAAAAATAACACCACACATAATGATGCTTGCCATCAATCACCAACGAATAAAAATTACTCTTGCGTGATGACGCTTATACATTTCGATCACAAAATTAGGGGTTCTTGTAAAGTTATAAGCGTTTTCGTTATTAAAATGAATTTCTTTTTCCCTACGAAAACGATATCAATCCAAATAATTTTTTACCAAAATTATGAAGGAAAAAACACACATAGGAAAGATAAATCATTTTTGTAAAAAGAATAAGTTAAACGTAAAATCCGCTGCACTAACTGTATTTGTTAATTTAAGAATTCACAAAATGCTAAATCCCAAACTTGTTAAAAAAATAATTCCAATAAAAAAAAAGATTAAATAAAATCGAATTTGTTCTTGTTCAATTTGATGCTTTCAATTGATGTAAAGCAAATTATTTTTTGTTTCTTCAGCAGTTTTTGCTGCTTCATCCATCTTTAAAAAATCACTTGATACTTGATTTTCCATTACTAATTACCTGATTTTTTCTTTTTTTTAATTAATCAATAAAAAAACATCCCTAATCAGAAAACACCAATCACAATCATGATAATTGGAATAATGAAGTCAAGTAATTGGATTTTTGTGCCAAAAATTTCAATATTTTGTTGGATTAAATAGTTATTCATAAACAATATGGAAGTATAACACAAAAAAAACCTTACTTTTCCATTATTTTTACAAATACTTTATGAGGAACAGCAATTTTTCCAAATGAACGCATTTTTTTCTTACCGGCTTTTTGTTTTTCTCATAATTTGCGTTTTCTACTGATATCACCGCCATAACATTTAGCAGTCACGTCTTTACGATAGGCGCTTATTGTTTCTCGAGCGATAATTTTTTGGTTAATCGCTGCTTGGATTCGAATTTCAAAATTTTGTCGGGGCAATAGTTTTTTTAATTTTTTACACAATTTTCGTCCAATTGCCGCTCCATGTTTACGAAAAACAATTTGATTAAAAGGGTTGATGGCTTTCCCGTTCAAATGAATTTCTAATTTAACCAAATCATTTTGCATAAATCTTTCGTTTTGATAAGCGAAGGATGCATAACCATTGGTGACGCTTTTTAATTCATTTAATAAATCAGTAATAATTTCTTTTAAAGGCATTGTGAAATTAATTATTACATCATCATTATTTAACAATTTTTCAGTTTGATAAACGCCGCGACGATCTAAACAAACTTTCATAATTTCTCCCAAATAACGTAATGGAGTGATTATTTCAATATCGACAATTGGTTCAGCTACTTTGGCAACTTTTTGCCAATTTTCAATTAAATTGATGTTTTCAATCGTTTTTTCAGTTTTATTTGTAAAAGTAAAGTGGTATTTTACCGATGGCAAAGTAATAATTACTGGCATTTGATGCTCTTTTTCAAGTCGTTCTTGAATAATTTCTAAATGAAGCAAACCGAGAAAACCACAATGAAAACCACTACCCAGCGATCCGCTATTGATTTTTTGGTATTGGAATGCTGCGTCGTTTAACGCAATTTTTGCAATTGCAATGCTTAATTCATTATAACGGTTGCTTTCGACCGGAAATACATTTGCAAAAACATCGGGTTGGGTTTTGGTAAAGCGCAGTAAGCTTGCGTTGCTAGGGTTATCTACGCTGGTAATTGTGTCACCAATTAAAATTTCATGTAAGTTTTTTAAATTTGTTTGTAAATAACCAACCTGACCAACACTCAATTCTGCTTGCGGAACACGATCCGGTCGTTTAAAACCTAATTCTAAAATTTCGTAAATTTGATTTGTTCGTAAATTTCTAATTTTGGTTTTTTTACTAAAGCACCCGTTTTTAATTTGAATAAATAAAATTACCCCTCGATAAGCATCGTATTGAGCATCAAAAACAAGCGCTTGACACGGAGCGTCTTTTTGTCCTTTTGGACTTGGGATTTTGAGAATAATTTGATCAAGCAACTCAGTTATTCCTTGCCTTCGCTTTGCCGAAATTAATATAATTTCATCAGTTTCATCTGCCAGAAGTTGTTTTAAAGCTGATTTAATGTTTTCAATTTGGGTTCCGGGCAAATCAATTTTATTAATTATGGGAATAATTTTTAAATTAGCTGCTTGCGCTAATCTCAGATTAGCGATTGTTTGAGCCTGGATGCCTTTGGTTGCATCAACAAGCAATAATGCTCCTTCGCAAGCAAAAATTGCTCTCTTCACTTCGTAATTAAAGTCTAAATGACCTGGTGTATCGATTAAATTCAAATAATAATCCTGATATTTAAATTGAGCGGTATTCATTTTGATTGTAATTCCACGCTCTTTTTCGATATCAAGATCATCCATGATTAATTCATGTTTTTTAAAATCTAAACTATGGGTAACTTCTAATAATGCATCCGCTAAAGTTGATTTTCCGTGATCGATATGAGAAATGATACAAAAATTACGAATTTGTTTTGTTTTCATAATTATTATTTTAACTAATTTTGATTATTTTTTTTCTTGAACTACAAAAAAATTAACTATAAAATGATATACTAACAAATATTCAAAAATTAAAACGAATTATGAATTACGACTTATTTCAAGATTTAATTAAATTTCAATTACGATCAAAACAAGATTTACCAAAATTTCAAGTTGGTGATGAAATCAAAATTTATTGGCTTAATAAAGATGGTAAAAAAGAACGAATTGAATTATTTTCCGGATTAGTAATCGTCAAAAAAGGCGCCTTTAATATGGAATCATTTATTATTCGAAAAGTGTTTGCTGGTGTCGGTGTTGAAAAGCAATTTTTTTTACATTCGCCTCTTTTACAAAAAATCGAAATCATTAAATATGGTAAAGTTAGAAGAGCAAGATTATTTTACATCCGTCAATTACATGGTCGTTTAGCTCGAATTAAAAAACGTGTTTTAATTAATAAAACATCAACATCTAAATCTCAAAATATCAAATAAATTTAAACTCTTTATCTTGTTTAATTAAATTATATGGAACTAAAAAAGTTTATTCAATCACTTAAATTACCAATTAAGAAATTCAAATTATATGAACAAGCGTTTGTACATAAATCATTCTTAAATGAAAAAGGTAAAACAGATAAAATTTCAGATGATTATGAATGTTTAGAATTTTTAGGAGATAGCATTCTATCGAGTGCAATTAGTACATTTCTTTTTTCAAAAATCCAAAATTTACGTCAAATGGTGCTTTATAAACATTATTTAGAAGGAAACTCAACGCTTGCGAAAATCAGTAAAGAGTTAGGGTTGAATTTATTTATTAAAGTCGGAAAAGGAATGGTTGGAGAAGAAATCAATAATTCCTTATCAGCTGATGTTTTTGAAGCGTTTATCGCCGCTATTTTTTTAAATAGTAATTGAATTACAACTTGTAAGTTTATCGAAAAATACCTTTTAATTCCCTGTTTTAATCCACGCATTCTTGAATTAGATTTCAAAACACTTTTGCAAGAAAAAGCGATGAAATATTTTGGTGTTTTACCAAAATATGAAATTCTTAATGAAGATAAAATTTTTATAGCTCATTGTAAATTGAATAATCAAAAAACAGTGGCAACCGGACAAAGCAAAAAGATTGCAACTAAAGAATCGGCTCGTTTAATGTTGTTAAAATTAAAATGAATCGACAAAAAAATTTTTGATAAAAAAAATTAATAAAATGTCTAAATTGCTTTGAATAATTCCGCTCACCATAATTATTTTGTTTGCAATTTTTATTCCTGGAGTTGTTAAAGAAAATATTTTTGTTCTTGGTGGTTCAACATCAGTTTATAACACTTGAAACAAATTCAGTAATTTAAATGTTTATGAAAATTTAGGATATAAAGTTCACTACAATTCAATTGGTAGTTTAGCCGCCTTAAAACGTGTTCGTGATGGTGTTTTTGACATTGGATATTCAAGTTATGATATATCATTAAATGCAAACGATCAATCAATTATTAAAAAGATCCCGCTTGCAACTGATTTTCTTGCACTTGTTTATAATTTACCAAAATCGTGCAAATTAAAACAACCCGCTGAAAACAAATTTATCGAAATTCCCAAAGCACAAATTAAAAATTTGTTTATTAAAGAACACCCCACCTGAAATGATTTACGTTCTGCCGTTGAAGAAAATTATGTTTGTGGACAAGTTGGTTGAAATCAAAAAATAATTCGTATTAATCGGGAAAACGGTTCGGGAACTCGATTAAGTTTTGAAGATTTTTTTAATTTAAATACATCCTATAATTTTGATCAACAAATGAAATCGACAAACCAATTAATTAAGACATTAAACATCCAATCTGGAAGTTTAACCTATTTCAGTCTATCGTTTTTAACCGATACAATTATTAATAAAGCAGTTACAAACCAATTAGGGATTTTTATCATTAAAGAAGACCCACAAATAAAACAAATTTTTAATTATCCTAAAAACAACACTCTAAACAACAAACTTTTGATTAAACAACTTGAAAATTATAGTTTTAAACATAAATTTGTTGGTTTTTATCTGAAAAAAAACCAAACCAAACTCGAAAAATTATTTGATTTCATAAAATTGAAAGAGTTTCAAAATATTTTATTTGAAATGAGACTAAAACCAAATGCTTAAACAATTAATTAAAAGTTTTACCGATTTTCGGGTAAAAACCAGACGATTTTGATTTCGTTACGATTGATTACAATGAATTAGTGTTGTTTTCGTATCTTTGACTTTGATCTTAATCGCTTTAGTAATTATTTTTTTAATTGTTTTTTCAATTCCATTTTTTAAGCATGAAAGTTTTTCAAATTTTTTTGGAACCACATGAGATCCGAAAAACAATGTTTTTGGAATTGGTAATTTTATTATTTCAACTTTTTGAACAATCTCATTAACCGTTATTTTAGTTGTCATTTTAACCATTTTTTCGGCAATTTTTATCAGCAAATTCATTTCAAGTAAATTAAAAGAAGGAATTTTGTTTTTTTTCCAGGTTCTCAGTGGTATTCCATCAGTACTTTTTGGGATGTTCGGAACGTTTGTTTTAGTTGCCACTTTTCAAAAATTAGGGATTAATCACGCAAAAAGCATGATTACCGTCATCATCGTTTTAACAATTATGGTTTTACCGACCACAATTGTTTTAACAATTAATATTTTAGATAGTGTTTCTCGGAAGTATGAATTTGCCTCTTACGCACTTGGTGTTGATAAAGTTACAACTATTTTTCAAATTGTTCGAAAATTTTTTAATCGTAAAATTTTACTTGTTTTATTGTATGGTTTTTGTCGTTCAATTGGCGAAGTCACCGCAATTAGTTTAATTGCCGGAAACGGTCCAACAACCCCACCACTTGATCAAGGTTTTGAAGGATTTTTCTTTCATTCGATTACAACACTTTCTTCTTTGATCGGACTCGAAACAGCCGAAAGTTTAAGTAACCTACACGAATCCGCGCTTTTTGCCGTTGGATTATTATTACTATTAATCGTTTTTATTGCTAATTTGCTATTATTTTTAATGTTAAAAATAAAACTAAATAATATGAAAAATTTTACGATCAAAACGTTTGGCTTCAAAAGAAAAACTTCATTACGGAAAACACCACTATGGCACCAACGCTTAATTTTCCGTTATTCACGACTTCGAATTTGATTTCAAAAATTTATGATGTGATTTTCATTTGGTTTCGTTATGATGTTTTTTATGTGAATTTTCGGTGACATTGTTTTTAATGGGATTAAATATTTTCGATTTGATTGATTAATCGCCGTAGATGGTGAAGCGGCCCTTTTAGCAGTTATGATTTCAACAATTATTTTAATTATTGGTAGTGTCATCATTGCATTTCCATTTGCCTTTTTTGTTGCCATTTTTATTTCTGAATACGGGAATCAACACAAGTGATTACGGAAATTTTCAAAAGGTTTATATTTTTTTGTGCGTCAATTATCATCATCACCAACTATTATTTTTGGAATGTTTGGTCTAAATGCATTTGTAATCGGATTTGGGCTTGGTTTCAGTATTTTAACTGCTGCCTTAACAATGATATTGATTATTTTACCGATTATGATTCAAGTGTTGATCCAAAATTTACAAAGCATTCCAGACTATTATCGTTTTTCAGCAGAAGCATTAGCAATTCCGAAAAGAGTTATTATTATAAATTTGATTATCCCTTATATTTTTCAAGGGATTATTATCAGCATTATTCTTTCCATCAATAAAGTAATTTCCGAATCAGCTCCATTGGTGTTAACAATGGGAACCAGTGTTGCTTTCCCAAATCGTGGGATTTTTTCTTCTGGAAGGACTTTGTCAACCCACATTTATCTTTTGCAAAACGAAAATCTTTCTTCCAATACGGAAGCAATTACATATCAAACCGCATTTTTAACCTTAATATTCATTTTTGCTTTAAATGCCCTTATCCATTTATTTACTCGCAATATATCACGAACAAAGGTAAAATTATAAACAAATGATAAAGTCCAAAAAACCTTTCAAACCGGATGAAAATCCAATTTTAGAATTTAAAAATTTCAATTTTTACTATCTTAAAAATAAGCAAGAGATTTCAATTCTAAAAAATATTAATTTAACTTTTTTTGAAAAAAAAATGACTGCTATTATTGGTCCTTCTGGTTGTGGAAAATCAACTTTATTGTGATCAATCAACCGCTTGAATGAATTAAAGTTTAATAATTTAATCAAAGGTGAATTGTTTTTTGAAAAAACTGATATTTATTCAAAAAAAACTGATTTATTAGATTTACGCAAAAAAATCGGTTTGGTTTTTCAAAAACCAACCCCGTTTGCAACATCAATTTATAAAAATATTACTTTTGCGCTGCGTTTTCATGGAATTAATAATAAAGCTGAATTAGATAAAATTGTTGAATCAACTTTAAAGCAAGTTAATTTATGAGATGAAGTTAAAGATCGCTTACATAATTCTGCATTAGAATTATCAGGCGGACAACAACAACGTCTGTGTATCGCGCGTTGTTTAGCCACTAAACCTAAAATTTTATTAATGGATGAACCAACTAGTTCACTTGACCCAATTTCCCGTGAAAAAATTGAAAACCTTCTATTTTCACTTAAAAAAGAATATACAATTCTTCTTGTTACTCATAGTTTAAGTCAAGCTTCAAAAATTTCGGATTATTTGGTTTATTTAAATGGTGGTAAAATTATTGAGTATGGTAAAACTCGTCATGTGTTTACACAACCAAAACATATTGAAACTGCCGATTACATTATGGGAAGAGTTGATCAATAATGAATATTTTAGATATTAATATTAATATTACAAGTCGTGATTTCAAACAACTTTGAAATAAATTATCACAAATAATTATCAAAGCTAACTTATATTATTTAGAAAAAAACCAGGAAAAATTTATTAAAACAGTGATGAAGATTAATAGTCTACACAAGGAATATAACCGGTTTTATAAACGCTTAATTTATCAAGTAGCAACATTTAATTTGTTTGGAACCCATTTACGAAAAATCATTTCTTATCTTAATATTTCAAATGATTTTTTTCGAATTTTAGCTAATTACAAATCATTTTTTAAATTTTTAACTATTAATAATTTAACGCCAATTCAAATTAAATTCATTATCACACAATGAAAAACCCTCATCCAACAAGAAAAACAAATCCGTGATTTGTTTTTTGCTCCAACCAAAACAACAGTTTTAGAATTTCTAAAAAACTCGGAAAATTCAACTGCGAATTTATCATATCAATTTGTTAATTTGCGGCCAATTATTAATGAATTAGCAAAAACAAATTGCAATGATCATATTCAAAAAACACTTATTTTTGTCGAAAATATTTATTCTTTAAAAAGAATTTCGGATCATTTTAATCAAATTTTAGAAAACCTTTTGTTGGTTTTGGATTTTTCGCTTTTCAAAAGGTACCGAAATGAAAAAAACACAAAATAATCTTACTTTTAATGTTCTATTTGTTGGCGACCTTTTTGGCGCTTTGGGTAGAAAGATTCTACAACAACAATTGACAATTCTGAAAGAAAAACACAAAATTGATTTAACGATTGTAAATGGCGAAAATGCAACTCATGGTTGTTCAATTTCAAAAAAACACTTCTATCAATTAATGGATCTTGGAGTTGATGTTGTTACAATGGGAAACCACACGTTCCATTTAAAAGAAATGTTTGATTTTATTGATCAAGAAAAAGCACGTTTGTTGCGACCCCTCAATTTTCCCAAAATTTTTCCCGGTTTTGGAACCACAACTTTAATTCGAAAAAATTTAAAAATTCGTATTACGAATGTCATGGGAAATGTTTTCATCAATGAAAAAGTTGATAATCCATTTGTATCATTTTCTGATTTATTAGCAACAAATCCAGTGGATGATGTTCACATTGTTGATTTTCATGGCGAAGCAAGCGCTGAAAAAGCAACATTTGCATGAGCATTTGATGGCAAAATTACTGCGCTTTTAGGGACACACACCCATGTTCAAACTAATGATGCGCGTTTATTACCAAAAGCAACGTTTTTTATTACTGACGTAGGAATGACTGGGCCACATAATTCGATTATTGGTGCCAACCCAAAACCAATTATCCATGCTGAATTAACCGGCAAACGGAAATTGATTCGCCCTATTAATGAAGGACCAAAACAATTAAGCGCGGTAGTTTTAAATATTGATCTTAAAACAAAAAAAATTATTAACCACAAAGCGATTTATAAAATTTTGAATTAAGTATTAATCTCGTAAAAAACATAATGCTATCTGTCATAATTATTTCATCATTAGTTCCGTTAATTTTAATTTATTTTTTATTTCGTATTCATTTTTTATTTTTTTATAATCACTATAAAAAACTAAAAGTTTCAAAACAACTACAATTTTCCAAACTAAATCAGCGGATTATTTTGGAAGATGGATATGAATTAAATTATCAACTTAAGAATTATGCAAAAAGTAAATACTTTTTTATTTGTTTTCATGGATTAAATGAGTCTTTAAAAGATTTTCAATGATTTGGAAATTTTGCTAATCGGCACCGCTTTTCATATTTGTTTTTTGATCAACGGAATTTTGCTGACAATAAAAGCAACAGTTCTTTTGATTTGAAACGTAATTTTGAAGATTGTATTCAAGTGATTAAATTAGTCAAAAAAACTTATCCAAAAAAGAAAATTATTTTATTAGGACATTCACTTGGTTCAGCAATTTGCGCTTATTTATCAACGAATACATACATTAAAAAAAATGTTTTTGGAGTTATATTGACAGCAATTGTTTTTCAAAAATATATTTATAATCCGTTTTTATTTCTGCAATTAAATTTAAAAAATATTGCTAATTTATTATTAGGAATTTTCTTTTTTAGTTCAATTGTGATTTCACTTCGCGAACACAGACATGATTCAATTTCAGGTTTATCAAAAAAAGACCAAGCCAATTTATTTAAAAATCTACATCATAAATCAATTCCATTATATTTTTTTGCGCAAGCAGCGCGATATAATAAACAAATTATTTCGAATTTAAAACATCATCAATTATCGAAAATCAAATTTTTAATTATTAATCACAATAAAGATCGCACAACTAACTTAACTGAACTTAGCAAAGAAACTCATAAATTAATAAAATCTCATAATTTTTCAATCAAAACGGCTCCAAATGCTGGTCATTTAATCAATACATCTGCAACCACAATCAAAACAATTAATCGACTAATTCTTGAATGAATGACTGAATTTCGTCATAAAAATTCCGTTTAATAATTAATCCCGCTTCAAAAATTAATTGTTCATATCAAAAACCAACTAACAACCAAGCATTAATTTTCGTAACGTTTCAACGATTAGTGTGACAAAAGTCATTAATTTCCTTTAATAATTGATTTAATTGCTGGTTTTTTAATTTTTTAAAACACACTTTTATTTCTTTCTTTCATTTTTGGCAAGGGATTTTAATTCCGGTTATTTGTGTCATTCATAATAAAATCCGTAGAATGTTTGCAAGTTTGAATGATTTAGTTAAGGTTTGAAAACAAAACTGATAAATATGTTCTGGAATTCGTTGTCGATTGACAATTTGCACTAAAAAACTTCCAACCGTTTGCCTGATAATTCTATTCATTTTAGATAAATTTGATTCTTTACTGTGCAAAATTTGTTTTCGCCATGGTGGACCGTCATTTTTAATGATTAAAATTGTTAAACGGTTAATATTTAAGGGATTAATATAACCACATTTAATAAATTTAACTAGAAATATCGAATGATTGTTTAATAATCAAAAATACATTTGTTGGTTAATTCAAAATTTATCCAAAACGATGACTTGTTCAAAAAATATCTTTTGCATTGCTTAAATAATAATTTCACTATGATAAAATAAATTTATATGTTAAAAATAGGTTTAGTTGGTTTACCCAATGCCGGCAAAAGTACTTTGTTTAATTTTCTAACAAAGGGCGATGCTGCGGTCGCAGATTATTCTTTTACTACGATTGAACCCAATATCGGGGTTATGCCTCTTTATGATAAACGTTTAACAAAATTACAAAAGATTTATAATTCGCAAAAAATTGTTAATTCATACATAAAATTTTGAGACATTGCGGGGTTAATTAAAGATGCACACATCGGGGTTGGATTGGGAAATAAATTTTTAGCTCACATTCGTGAAGTTAATGCTATTTGCTACGTTGTTAATGGTTTTCAAACAAGTAGATCAAATCTGGACACCCCTTTAGAAAATTTTCAAATTATTCAATTAGAAATTGTTTTATCAGATAAAGAATATTTAAAAACTTTTTTGAGTAAAAAACCAAGTTTTTGAACTAAGTATAATTATTCATTTCCAAAAATTCAAAAAATTTTAAACGTTTGCATTAAAGCATTGGATGAAGAAAAATTTATTGCATTATTAAATTGAACCGATCAAGAAAAAACCTTTTTAAAAAAACTCAATCTTTTAAGTACTAAAAAATCTTTTGTAACGATTAATGTTGCTGAAGATTTTTTCCTTCATGAAATTCAACCCAATATTAAAAATTTGACTGATTATCTAAACCGTTTTGCAATTGAATACGTATTTTTACCGATCTATTTATTGCAAAAATTATCAAACTTACCTTTATTAACTCAAACAAAGCTTAAAAATGATTTTAATTATCATTTGAATGGATTTGATAAGTTCGGTGAAAAAATTTTAAAAACATTTGGTTTGAAAGTTTTTTATACATGCGGCGAAAAAGAAGTTCATTCCTGATTGTTTCACGAAAAAGAAAATGCTCGAACTTGCGCCGGATTAATTCATACTGAATTTAGTAAAAAATTTATTCGAGCGAACGTTATACCATTCAAAACATTGATCGAAACATACACTTCAACTCAATCAATCCATAAAGTGAAAACTTATTCAAAGGGCGCTGATTATATTTTAAAAGATGGTGATATTTGTCATTTTTTGATTGGAAGGTAAATGTCAATAACTATAAAAAGTGTTAAAATATATAGTAATATCTAGCCAGAAAGGATTTTTTTAAAATATGAAAAAGACAGCTACCTCCAAAAAAACTAAATTAGAATATCCCCTATTAATAACTAAAGAACAATACATATTTCCAAATTTCGAAAAACAAATTAATGTTGGTCGTCGTGAATCACTAGAAGCAATTCATCAATCAATTCATAATTTTAATAATAAAATTATTTTAGTTTCTGAAATAAATATTGCAATCGATGAAATTAAATTAAACAACATTTATAAGATTGGAGTTTTATGTGAAATAAAAATTGTTCGTCATTCCGAAAGAACTTTAATTATTAATGCCAGCGCCCTTAAACGTGTTATTTTAAGTAAACCAAAGAATATTGAAAATTATTTCCAAACACAATTTAAAATTTGAAATTATCCCGCTACTAAATCAAATGAATTAGCAAAAACTTCAACCATTTTTCATAAATTTTTAAAAAAAATGGGCTCTTCAGTCTCTTCACGATTTAAAAATAGCACATTTGATAGCGAAAGTTTACATCAATTCGCTGATACATTACTTCAAAATTATCCGAATAATCAAAACAACTTCAAACAACACGCACTTGAATCCAAAACGTTGCTGAAAAAGTATTTAATCATTTCTGAAAACATCGTTTTCCAATCAATTCCAAAGGATAATGAAAACATCAATCACTCTATTGACCAAAGTATTAACAAACGTGTCAAAACAAAACTTTCAGACCAACAACGCGAATTTTATTTACGCGAAAAATTAAATGCAATTCGTGAAGAATTAGGTGAAGAAAATAATGGTGAAAATGATTTAGACAAGTATTTAAAACAACTTGATCAAGAACCATTTCCGGAAAAAATCAAAAAACGAATCCGAAGTGAAATTACAAAACTAAAAACTTTACCATCAGCATCAGCTGAAAAAGGAATGTTGAGAGGTTATATTGACTGAATTATGGCTCTGCCGTGATATCAAAAAACTAATCAAAATAATAATTTAACCAAAACTACCAACGAATTAAATAAAAACCATTTTGGATTAGACGAACCAAAAAAACGTATTATTGAACATTTAGCATCCGGAATTTATTCAAAAAATATTTCTGGACAGATTATTTGTTTGGTCGGTCCACCAGGAACCGGAAAAACTTCGTTAGGGTATTCGATTGCACGCTCTTTAGGTCGTAATTACATTCGAATTCCGTTAGGTGGCGTGAAAGATGAATCCGAAATTCGTGGTCATCGTCGAACTTATTTAGGTTCATATCCAGGTAAAATTATTCAAGCAATGAAAAAAGCCAAATCCATTAATCCAGTCATTTTAATTGATGAAATTGATAAATTAAGCAATGATTATCGGGGAGATCCTTCAAGCGCAATGTTAGAGGTGCTGGATCCGGAACAAAATTTTGAATTTTTTGATCATTACATTGAAGAATCGTTTGATCTTTCAAAAACAATGTTCATTGCAACCGCTAATTATGAACAACACATTCCCGAACCATTACGTGATCGAATGGAAATTATTTATCTTTCATCATACACCGAAATCGAAAAGTTAAAAATTGCCAAAAATCATTTAATTCCAAAAATTTTTTCAAAATTAAATTTAAAACGCACTCAAATTAGTTTTAATTTAAGTGGATTAAAAGAAATTATCAAATATTATACTCGTGAAGCTGGTGTTCGTGAATTAGAACGTTTAATCACAAAAATTTGTCGAAAATTTATTGTTTCTTATTTAACAAAAAAAATTAAAAAAATCATTATTACTAATAAAAATGTTTTTAATTATCTCGGGAAACGAATTTTTGAATTTACTTTGAAACAAATTAAATCTGAAGTTGGGGTCGCAACTGGATTAGCATATACGCAATTTGGTGGTGACATTCTTTCAATTGAATCAACGTTTTTTGCTGGTGACGGAAGATTAATTTTAACTGGTAAATTAGGTAAAGTGATGCAGGAATCAGCTGAAATTGCTTTTAATTACATTCGCGCTAATGCAAAAAAATATAAAATTGACGAACAATTATTATTAAAAAATAATTTTCACATTCACGTTCCCGAAGGCGCCGTTCCAAAAGATGGACCTTCAGCCGGGGTGACGATTACAACATCATTAATTTCGTTATTAATTGGAAAACCAATTTCACGTGACATTGCAATGACTGGTGAAGTTACCTTACAAGGAAAGGTTTTACCAATTGGCGGATTAAAAGAAAAATCAATTTCTGCTGCCCGTAGCAATATTAAAACAATTCTAATTCCGAAGGATAATAAAAAAGATTTAGACGAAATTCCTGCCGAAATTCAAAAGAAATTAAAAATTATTTTGGTTTCGAATTACGATGAAATTTTTAATTATGTTTTTGTGTAAAAACGAATTAAGTATTCAGCGCCCAAAATTGCGTCTGCCTCATCATCGTTAACTGGATTTTTGAATTTAAAATTTTTATTTACTCATTCGATTGTTAGCAATTTCTTAATTTCGCGTTTTGGAATTTTATTCACTTGCAACATTTTTTTCCAAGCATTTCATTCTGAAATTAAATAAATATCATGATTTTTAAAATGTAACATGATGATTGCAATTAACATCGCTAAATGTGCAATAATTTTCCGATTATTACCAAACGGTTTATAACATCCAATTTTAGTAATTAAATCCGGATTGGGGAATAGTTCTTTTAAGATGTGATATCAATTTTGAATTTTTTCTCTGATGGTGAATTTACTTTTTTTACAAATCACAAATTGTTTTACTTTGTAAAAAACACCTCCTTTAAAATAACTGATCGCCCCCTTATTACCAATGTCAAAAAAAATAACCATTTTTTAGAATTTACGTTTTTATCAAAAAAAAATAACCATTTATTATCATTTGACATTAGTAATTTATCTATGAATAGTTATAATCCTTAAGTTTTTTAATCTATAATATAGGAGTATTAAAAAAATACTAAAAGGAAATTAAAAATGGAAATTAAAAATATATTATCGAAAACTGAAGAAAATCAGAAATTTAAATTAACTGCTTTAATATCACGTTTTCAAATAAAAACTACCAAAAATCAAAGCCAATATTTAGATTTATTCTTGATCGATTCAACTGGTGAACTTTTGGTTAGAAAATGAAATTACAATCTTTTTGATGAAAATAATTTGATTGATTTTCAAAATGAATCAATTGTTATTGATTGTTTAATTCGTAAAACAGTTCATAATAATCGTTTCCAATATGTATTGGAAAGCTACGAAATAAACTTTACGATGAAGAAAGAAAATTTCTTTCCACGTGCAATTTATTCGATCGAAAAAATGTGAAACGAAATGGAAGATTTCATTAAAAAAATTACTGATATTGATTATCAAAAATTTCTTAAAGCATTATTTGCTGATCAAGAATCGCTAAGTAAATTCCAAAAACATCGAGCCGCAGTTAGAAATCATCATAATGTTTATGGTGGTTTGTTATGACATACACTTACAATGTTAAAAACTGCCGAACAAATCATCAAAATTTATCATCATATTCCAATAAACCAATCACTACTTTTTGCCGGAATTATTCTTCATGATTGAGGTAAAATTTACGAAATAGGTTCATCATTTTCTGATTCAATTTACACTTTAGAAGGACGTTTGATTGGACATATTAGTATTGGATCTCAAATTATTGAGAAATATTCGGATCGTTTACAATTAGATCCAAAAAAAATGATTTTACTTAAACATTGTGTTTTATCAAGTCACGGAAAATTAGAATTTGGATCACCAGTTCAACCAGCAATTATAGAATCGTTGATTCTATCAAAAGTTGATGATTTAGACGCTAAATTAGATATGATAAATCGTGATTTTTCAATTATAAATCCCGACGGATTTACTAATAATAAACATCCTGATTTTGCCAAACAAGGGTTTTATCTCCATTCTAAAAACCAATCAGACGAATAAAATAAATGAAATTAGTTGATAGCATTTATTTAGATTTAATCGCTGCCAGCGGCGGAAATGGCAAAGTTAGTTTTTTTCAAGATTGACATCAAAGTCGCCCACATCCTGACGGCGGCAACGGCGGAAATGGTGGTGATATTATTTTTATTGCTGATCATCGTTTGAACACCTTTGTTTTTTCAAAAACTAAATATCGTTCATTCCCTGGTCAAAATGGCGATTCAAAAACCCGGCATGGAAAAAATGGCGCTAATTTAATTTGTAAAATTCCGATTGGTACTTTACTTTGAACCGCTGACAAGGAATTCTTACTTTGTAATTTTACTGAAGATGGCCAAGAATTTATTGTTGCCCGAGGTGGATTTGGCGGCAAAGGCAATGCAGCGTTTTTATCAAACCAAAACCGTATTCCACGCATTGCTCAACCGGGTACAATTGGCGAATCAAAAACAATTTTTTTAGAATTGAAATTACTAGCTAATATTGGTTTATTCGGTTTACCAAATGCAGGAAAAAGTTCGTTATTAAATACTTTAACGAATGCCAAATCGCGAATCGCGGATTATAGCTTTACCACCTTACAACCGAATTTAGGTGTCTTTAAAAATCAATTAATTATTTCTGATTTACCAGGGATTATTGAAGGAGCACATTTAAACCGTGGTTTGGGCAATCGATTTTTAAAACACATCGAACGATGTGAATTGTTGATTTATATTGTTGATTTATCAAAACCATGAAGTGAATTAATTCATTATTTTGAGGCATTGTTTAATGAATTATTCGAATACAATTCCTTGTTTAAACAAATACCATTTTTAATTGTTGGAAATAAAATTGATTTACCAATTGCCCAACAAAATGAAACCCGCTTTGCTGACCATGTTTCAAAAAAATATTCACAATTTAAAATGATTATTATCTCAGTATTGGAAAAATCCAATTTATCAACCTTAATTACCGAAATTACTCGTGTTTTTAAATCCTCGATTCCACGTCAAACGGTTTTGGATTTAAGTTTAAAAAATCATCCGATTCAACAATTGTTCGAATATAATATCCACAAAGAATTAAGAATTCAAAAACTTCGCGCCAATACATGATTACTTTCTGGAAAATTAATCAACAATTTATTTTCAAATTATGATTTAAGTTCAAAATCTGATTTAAATAAATTAAATTCCCGTCTCAAAGAATTAAAAATTGATAAAATTTTAAACGCTCAAAACGTTCGCAACGGCGATACAATTTTTATTCAAGAACAAATGTTTACTTGAAAATTTTTAAAGTAATTTTATTTGGAAAATAATTAACAGTCATTTTTAATTGAATAACTATTAATTCTAAAACGTTTGTAAACTGTTTTGGTTCAATAAAATGAAAATCAACATAACCTTCTTTGATCGTAATTTTAGATGAATTTTTCAATTCATGATTTTTGATTCAGTTGAACAATCCTAAAACTATGTTTGAAACACAAGCGCAAGCGGTTTCGATTTTATCATCATGTTTTAACGTATGACCGTATACTTTTAAGCGTTTAATTGTTGTTTGTTCTGAATAATTGATTTCGATTTTGATCATTTTTAGATTTTTTTTAGTATGCTCCCTTGGTAATATTCAATAATTTGAGTTTGTTGTGAGAAATTGCTTTGTTTGATTTTGTTTTTGAGCGATTCAACAAAATATTCTTCCATATGATGACCAACTACAATTGTATCTTGGTTTTCTTTAACAATTTTTTGCCATTGGTGTCATTTTAAATCACCCGTGATTAATAAATCCGCTTTGATTTTTTTTAAAAATTTTATGGCGTGTCCACCACTACCAGAAACTAAAACAATCTTCCGAATCATTTGATCAAGTTTATTATTTGTTCAATAATCCAAATGATTAATTCCAAAAATTTTTTTACATTTGTTAATGATTGTTTGCATCGATAAATGTGGTTTTAAAATTGTTATATTAATTAAATTTTCTGATTTAATTTTTTGATCACTTATTTTTTCTAACAAATAACGACCTAAATAAAGATTTTCATAATTAGTATGCATACTAAAAACCGCAATTTTGGCTGTTTTTAATTTTAGATATTCTTGTTTTTTTTCAAGATCATGTTTAAGGTTTTTTCTTCGATTTGGTCAAAAAAACGGATGGAAACTAATAATTAAATCAACTTTCGCTTGAATTGCTTTTTGAATTGTCATGTGATTGCAATCCAAACATAATAAAATTTTTTTAATTATTTTATTGTTATGACCCATTTGTTTGCCAGGATTATCATCAAATAAAGCAAATTTTTGCGGTGCAAGACGATTTAAAAAAAGTTGTCATTCATAAAATTTCACAATATTATTATACAATTTCTTTGATTGGTAAAATTTTTGAATTATAAAATGATTTTCTCTCTTTGATTGGTAACTTTTCCATAATGTTCGTTAAAACAACAATTTGCTTTTGTCAATAATTAATGAACGCTTTTGTTTTATTATCAAAATTACCAAAACGAATATTTTTTTCGTTAAAGTGTTTTTGACCTTGGATATTCAAGAGTAAAGTGTGATAAAAATTATTTCGTTCGGTACAAATGATATCTTTTTCAAATCCGAACCCTTTTTTTGTAAACCATTTCCGTAAATTAATCGGATTATTTCGCGTTTGAATAATGTAAAATTTAGATAAATTTTGTTGTTTAATTAAAATCTTTTCGATTGTTTGATAACCTAAACCGGCAATAATTGCTAAATCAACTTTTTCTTTAATGTTTTCGAAACCATCACTAACTACAAATTTTAAATTTTTAATTTGTTGATTCAAAGGTTCGTTTTGCCGCTTACGAATGATGTGTTCCCGAAGATCGCTTCCAATGACCATAATTTGTGGATTAAGTTGCGCTATTTTTCTTGCTAATTGCCCATGATCAGTCCCTAAATCAACAATAATTTTAATTGATCCCTTAAATAATTTGATTCAATTATTTATTAACCTTAATCTTTTTGCTAACACTTTTTTTCCATTTTTTTCTTATTTCCTGATTAATTAAATGTGTTTTATATTGACTTATTTTTGGACTTAGTGATAAAAGATATAATTCCAATAATATTATAATAAATGCAAAAGCAATTACAACTCCATTTATAATTTTTAAATTTAAAAATAATTCATTTTCTGAATTAATTGTTGCGTGTTCGAAAGTTAAATTTTTAAGTAAAAAAATTGATCTTATTCCAAAATATATGTTATATACAATCACAAGAACACCATATCATGTTGAAATAGAATATTTTTTGGTTTCATTTTTTGGTTTTTTAAACGCGATAATGACGAAAACCAGATAACTAAAAAGATAAATTGATAACAATGATTTTTTAAAAAAAAATAAAAATTTTGCTTCAAAATCTTTATTTTGAATTAATAACAATGTAATAATATTCGTAAAAAAATAAAGAATCAAAGATATTACAGCAGTAATTCCAATTATTTTTTTAACTATGGGAATGATTTTGTTTTTTTTTGTAAATGGATAAAAATTATTAAAATTTAATTTTCTTTTATTTTTTGGCATAAATTTCAATCAAAAGAAACTTTATAATATCATTTTTTTTTGCTTTTAAAGAACGAGATTTAAATTCTCATTCCTCAATTTTTTTAATCACATGAATTAATCAACTTTCTTCTGTTAAGTTAATTAATTTATAAAATTTTCGAATTAGAAAAATATGTTTGCCCATTTGATTAGAAATTTGCTGTAAATTCATTCCTGAATTAATGTATGCTTTGACTTTAATAATCCCGGTAGTATAAAGATTTAATAATTTTAAAATAAACATAATGTTTTGTTCTTCCATTGGAATATTTTCCAGTTCTTGTCACAATTGATTTAAATTTTTGCGGTAAATGATTTGTTCGATTAAATTAAAAATTTTGTTTTTACGATATTTGTTTAAAATTATTATTAGATCATCCATTTGTAAAGGTTTTTGAATTTGAGTATAAAATGCCTTTATTTTTAATAAATTATTTTGAACAATTTCTAAATCATTTGGCATTTTTTCACTAATTTTAGTTATAATTTCAGGGTTTAACAATTTAATTTTGTTTTCACTAATGAAATTAAAAATGAATTTATACTTAGCAATTTTCGTAAATTTTTTTAAAAAATGTTTTTTTCCAATGAATTTTAATTTTCCGATTGTAGATTTTTCACTTCCATGCCAAATTAAAATTTTATAAACAGTATTTTTTTCGATGATTTTTTCAAACAGCATTCGCTCAGATTTTTTTCATTTTAAATAATTTTCAACGTGTTTTATTACAAAAATTTGATTATCTCAAAATGTATTGAAAAACAACTTGTTTTTTCATGCAAATTTTTGTTGATTTTCCAAGTCAATTATTTCAACTATAGGATTTTTGATTTTAAAATTATTTTTTAAAATTTGATCAATTGATTGTTTAATTAAAAATTGATCTTCCCCAATTATAATTTCTGTTTTTTGTTCAATCATTGCTTTATATTTTATCAAAAAGTATTAACTTAATATTCTGTTTTAACGATTGTTTTTTGATTTTTGACGCCCACTACCAAATTCCCATTTTTGCGAGTTTCAAAAACTTTACAGAACTTTTGCAATCTTATTTTTACTGTTACTACCATTTTTTGATTCGAAATTAAACAATATTGTGGTTTAACTGTTGCTAAAAACTCAAGATGTGAAGATGTTTTTGATCCATGATGAGCTACTTGAAGTATATCAATTTTTGGAAAATTTCATTTTCTGATGATTAATTTTTCAATTTTTTTTTCTATATCAAAACTAAATAATAATCATTTTTGATAAATTTGGGTCAACAACACTAAACTTTGATTATTGTTTTTCTTTGCTCACTTTGAGAAATAATAATTTAAATTAAAAAATTTTAATTTTTTAATTTTGTAATCAATTTGCGGATTTTTAATCGTAAAAACACTTTTAATTGAAATGCGGTTTTGTAAAAAAGCTAAATTATTTTTGTGATCATGATCATTGTGTGAAATAAAAACTGCATCCAAATTATTAATTTTTTGTTTTTGTAGATAATTAATTATTTTCCGATTATAGCTTGTTTTTCGTTTACCAATTCCCGCATCCAAAAGAATTTTTGCACCATTATTTGGCATGTGAATCAACATTGCTAAACCGTGTCCAACATCAATCATATGTAAAAATTTATGTTGATTTGGATATGGATTGATTCAGTTCGAAAATAATAGAAAAGTTGTTAATAAAGTTCATAAAAACAACGCTCTTTTTACTTTTCAATCATTAATCCCAACGATTAAGAATGCATAATATATCAAATAATGAAACATTTTAAAATTTGATAGTCATCAAATATAATTAATTGCCCCTAACTCATGAATTAACAACTCACTTCCTTCGAAAACCACATTTCAAAATGGAAAAGTAAATCATTTAAATCAAATGGTTGTAAAAAACAATGGATAAATTATGGTTCCTCAAATTGTAAATATAAATAAATTTAGAAAAATTGTTAAACTAATGCCGTTTTGTAATTTAATTATGATCGGAATGATTGCAAAAGTAATTAAACAAGTGGTTTTGATAATTCTAATCAAATGATTGAGCAAAACATTCTTTGTATGATTTTTCTTTATCAAAAGTAAACAAAAACTTGCTAAAAAACTAATTTGGAATCCGGTTTGTCAAATATATAACGGTCAATAAAATAAAAATCCTAAAAACACCATAATTAATAATTTCCGTGGGTTTTGTTTAAAAATTGAACTCCAAAAAATCAATAATCAAGCTTTGATAGTGGTGATTTTAAAATTTGTTAAATACACAATTCAGCCCATTCAAACTAGAATCAACAAATTACCAAACATTCGCAATTGCCGATGTTTAATTTTTTTTAATAATAATTTGATTATTAACCCACTGACAATGAGATGAAAACCACTGGTTGCAAAAATGTGAACTATTCCCAATCGTTGTGTTTTCTCATACAAATTGATTGTTAAGTTTTGATTTGGTGGATTTTGAAAAAGAATTCATTCTATTCATGTTTTTAATCGCGGAGTTGTTGTTTTTAATAATCAATTTCGGGTTTTCAAGCGTAAATTATTATGATTGATGATTTGAAATTGACAATCATTATTCAAACGATAAAATCCATTTACTTTATAACTCCGCATTCACCAATAATAATTTCGTTGTTTTGGCTTTAGTTTTAATTTTTCAAATTGTCCACAAAATCGAATTTTCTGACCAACTAATAAATGGTTTTTTTTCTGCCAAGAAGTTAATAAATAGTTATTCCCACGGCTTTGAATTAAAAAGCTATTTGAAAATTTTTGACTGATTACTGCCGTTATTGGTTGTGAACTTTTTACAAAATTATTTGGTTCTTCAAATGTTACCCAAAATATTCTTAAAATTAATAATGTGAAAAAAATTAAATATCAGCGCTTAATTTTCAAATTAGATTGATGTTTTTTTAAAAAATATAATAAACCAACAACACTCAAAAGAACCATCATCCATCAATGGTTCTGTCAATCAAGCAAATTAAAAATCAAAACAGCGCTTGCAAATGACGATCAAACCAATCAAAACATAATTAGTTTTTAAAAATGATTTGTTTTCGCAATAATTGATAAATTAGTTGACTTGTATTTTTAGATATTTTTCCTTTTGCTCAACTTAACAAACTTCTTTTTTGAAAACAGTTGTCCTTTAAAAATATTTTTAATTTTTTATTAAAAATTGTTGTTTGATTTGTGATTGTTTTTAATTCATTAATTGTTATGTTTTCAATGTAAATTTTTTTTAAAACCTTAATTTTTGGTTGATAAAAAATTTTATTTTTTGATTTAATTTTGGTTTTTAAAGTTTTACTTTCAATTGTGTATAAAGTGTGTCATTTTGAATAATAATAATTTAATAAATCGCGAATTCTTCAATTACTAGGAAATTGTTCGCTGGTTTTTAAATTCAACGGAAATTGATGTTGATTATTTAATAATTTACTTCCTAAATTAACGAATAAAAAGGTTTTTGAATTCGATTTATTTAAAATAGTTTCTTTTTTTGATTCATTATTTTTTTGATCATCACGTTTAATAATTTTAATTTGCAAATCACTTTGAATTCATCAAATAATTCCCGAATAAACAACAATTAAACTAACCAAAAAACCGATTACTAACCTGCTTAATTTCATTTTTTGAAATATATCAAAGTCTAGAAAGTAAATTTAATTTTAATTATTTCTTAATTTTTTATTTTCTTTTGCCAAAAATTTAATTGTTCTTTATAAGTTTGGTATTTGGTTTTTTCGTCGTTAATAATGGCTGACTTCGCTTTTTTCAAAAATTCTTGATTGTTTAATAATTTTTCACTTCTAATAATTTCGGTTTTAAAAAATTTAATTTTTGCTTCAATTTCGCTTTGAGTTTCAACTGGTTCATTGATCAATTTAAATGTGGTGATTTTACCTTTAATAATTTTGACAATCTGAATTTTTTGTGACGTCAATAATGTTTGAAAATTCGTTAGATTATTTTTGAAAAAATTTACATCATTAGTAATCAAAGCAATTTCGTAAATTTTTTGATGTTGTTTTTGCGACGTTTTAAATTTCAATAATTCATTTAATAATTGGTAAAATTTTTGATAATCCACCTTTGATAATCCACTTTTTAAATGGATTTTATGATCGGTTTCTTTTCAAATTTCGTTTTCAAACATATCGACAAATAAACTTTCAGTTACTGTTGGCATCATTGGATGTAATAAATATAAAAGTTTGCTTCAAATCATTTTTAATAAATATTTTGTTTCTTGTCAAAATTTACTTTTTTGCAACGTTTTAATATGCAATAAATAAAAATTTGAAAATTCTTTTCAAATAAATTTATGCAATTTATCACCAATTAATGTAAATTGTTGCTGCTGAAAAAGTTTTTCGTATCTTTTTAGCAATGTTTTAAATTCGTTGTGAAATCAACAATTTAATGGATTTTCAATGATTTTGTTTTTACTTCCATCTACAGTTTTCAAATCAAATTGTTTCAAAAATTTTTGAATATTTTTGATTTTGTGAATAAATTGCGTTGCTTGTTCGACTTTACTTTCTTCAAAACGTAAATCATCACCAATTTTATAATCAGTCAAAAAACTTCAACGTAACGCATCGCTTCCATATTGATTGATTAATTTGATTGGATCAACAACATTACCACGACTTTTTGACATTTTTTGATGATCGCTAGTTCTAATTAAACCATGAATAATAATCGTTTTAAATGGCAAAGCTTTTTTAAACTCAACTCCAAAAAAAAACATCCGCACAATTCAAAAGAAGATGATGTCGTAACTTGTTACCAAAAAATCAATTGGGAAATGTTTAATTAATTGTTTTCGGCTTGGATAATTTCAGCCAAAATTTGCAATTGCCCACAACCCAGAAGAAAATCAAGTATCTAAAACGTCGTTACTTTGAATTCAATCGTTTGGATTTAATTCTTGTCTACTAACGCGGATTTCTTTTTTTGTTTTATGGAAATAAACCGGTAATCGATGGCCTCAATTTAATTGGCGTGAAATACATCAGTCGTGCATTTTTTCTAATCAATCAGTCAAAAATTTCCGATATTTTACTGGTTTAAATTCCACAGTGTTTTGATTTGTTAGAATTGTTTTTGCCCATTGTTTGGTTTTTAAAAATCATTGTTTGGATAAAAAAGGTTCAATAATTGCACCAGTTCGGGTTGAATATGGAACTTGATGTTGATGATCCACCGCTTTTAACAATGAACCGTTGTTTTGTAAATTTTCAACGATCTTATTTCGGGCCACACTTGCTTTTAAACCAGCAAATTTTAGTCCCTTTGCATTTAATGTCCCGTTTGGATTTAAACAATTAACAGCATCCAATTTTAGTTTTTGCCCGATTTCTCAATCATTAAAATCATGGCCAGGAGTACATTTTAGAATTCCAGTTCCGTATTCCATTTTTACTTTTTTACTTAATAAAATTGGTATTTTTTGATCATTTAATGGATTGATAACAAATTGATTCTTTAATTCTTGATAACGTTGGTCCTGTGGGTTAATAATCAAGGCCTGATCCGCAAAGATTGTTTCCGGCCGAGTGGTTGCTACAACAACAAATTGCTTTGCTTGCTTTGTTACTAATGGATAGCGAATGTAATATAATTTACCGGATGTTGAACGGTGTTCAACTTCAATATCGGCAATTGCTGTTTCTAATATTGGATCCCAATTAACTAAAGTTTTACTTTGATAAATCAGTTTTTTTTGATAGAGTTTGATAAAAGCATCGATTACAACATTTTGGAATTCACGATCAAGTGTAAAAGTTTCGTATTCAGAATTAATCAACAAATTTAAAGCTTTTCATTGTTTACGAATATTATTTTGTTTTTTTTTCGTTCAAACTGATAATAAATTTTGAAAATCACTAGCACTTTCAACGACTAATTTTTCATTTTTAATTCAACGTTTTACTAAAATTTCAGTTGCAATCCCAGCATGATCAAATCCTGGAATTCAAATTGTTTTGTGACCACGTAATTTATAAAACCGTACAATCGCATCTTGAATAAAGTTATTTAATGCGTGACCCAAATGCAAAGCACCAGTTATATTTGGTGGTGGCATTAAAATTGTAATTGTTTTTTTTGATTTTGGTTTGTTCATTCAATTTTAATTAAATTAAATCAATTTGTTTAAATTTTTCACAAATTCTTCTACAAAATTTGGTTGGAGTCAAACATTTTTATTGGTAATGTTTTCACCTTTTTTAAAAAAGAGAATTAAAGGAACTGCAGTATCAACCAATTTGTCGCCATCTGTAACATTCATTTTTTTAAATAATTGCTTTAATTGTTGATCAAATTCTTTTCTTGCGGATTTTTGCGCATCATGAATAGAAGAATATCAATAAATTGCAAATTTGGCTTTAGTTTTATTTTTATAATCTTTAATTGCATTCTTAATTTTTCCGTTTGTTTTTAAAACTTTCTTGGCGTTTTGACAACTTTGACAACGATCAGTTCCATAATAAAAAACAAACGTTTCGTCATTTACTAATTGTTTTTCCAATTTATTAATGTTTCAACCCATATAATTCTCACCTTTTCCGCAACTCGCCGCTGTAAAAAACGGAATTAAAAACACACAAAACATCAAAACCAAAAAGGATTGAAAGATTCTTTTACGCATGGTGTTTATCCTAATTTATTATCAATGATTGAAACTGCTTTTCTTTTTCTTGAAATATAATGAAATTTAACGTAACCAGCTTTGTTTGCATATAAAGTATCGTTACCAGCGCGTTTAACGTTTTTTCCAGGATGAATTTTAGTTCCCCGTTGTAAATATAAAAGACGACCAATCTTTACAAATTCACCATCACCAACTTTAATACCTAAATTTTTCGGACGTGAATCGCGACCATTTTTGGTTGAACCCGCCCCTTTTTTCTTGGCAAAAAATTGTAAATTAGTATAAAAAAGAAGCATTTTTAAACAATCGCCTTTTCTTCAATTCGTTCGATTTTAATTCGAGTGTACTTAGCCCGAAAACCAGTTTTAACTCGATAATTTTTCTTTGATTTATATTTAAAAACAATAATTTTTTTCCCTTTAACTTCGTTTGACAAACATTTTGCATAAATTTTAGTTTTTGTCAAATATGGAATTCCAATTTTATCATTTAAAACAAGAACTTTATCAAAAACGATCTCTTGTCCGATCGTTATTTTTCGATCAAAAGCAACCAACATTACATCACCAATATTAACTTTGTATTGTTTAGATTTATGTTCAAAAATAATTAAATCATTTGATTTGATTATTTTTTCATTTGTCGTTGTTGGAATTGTAGTAGTGGTTGTTTGATTGTTCATAATTTTTTATTATTTTTAGATAAATAATTATTTTACATTGTTTTCGTAAAATTATCAATTTTTAATGTTCAAAAATCAATAATTTCTTCTTCTTTCCTTAATTGAAGGTCTTTATATAAAGCATTATTAGTTTTTTCATAATAATATCCGGATCATAAATAACCAATCATCAGTCGATAAAGAACCAAATAACAGATGTTTTGACGTGCTTTTTTAGTCACTGCAAAAATTTCTAATCATTGCTTTCAAAGCTCGGGTTGTTTTCAAAGTCTGCTTTCTGCAATTAAACATGCTGGATCATAAAGTTTTGTGTTTAATCCCCCGTGCTCAAAATCAATTAAATAATCATTTTTAGAAGTTAAAATAAAATTGTCTAATACTAAATCATTGTGTGAAAGTGTTCATTTTTTAGTTTTCCAAGTCAATAAAAAATTATTTAAAACTTTTAATACATTTACGATGATTTTTGGGAATTGTTGCTTATATGCGCGCAAATGAATTTTTAAATTTTCTTGCAAACTAATTTTTTTAATTAATTTATCATCCACTGAAATTTTATGTAATTCTTGAATTAATTTAGCGATTCGCTTTAATTCATCGTTTTTGAGCATTTTTAATGGCGTATGATTGGAGATGTATTTTGTGACGATAAAATAAAATTTTTCTTCAATTCAAAAATCTAAAATTGGAACAGTGATTGCTTTATTTTTGAGTAATTTTAAAATTTCTATTTCTTGTTGGTAATCAGTAAAAAGATTGGCAATTTTTGCTTTCCGTAGAACGTATTTTTGGTTAAGTAAATAATTATCGTTTGTAAGTCCTCAAGGAGTTTTTTCAACACTAGAAAAGACAGTTTTTCATTTCCGAAAATTTGCACTCATTAATTATTCAATTTCGTTTTTGAAACCTTTGACATAATGGCGATGATTTTTCAATTTTCGATAAGCACGAGTTTCAATTTGACGAACGCGTTCACGAGTAATTTTTAATTTTTTTCCGGTTTCTTCAAGTGTATTTCGTTCGCTATCAAAACGATCAATTTCTTTTTTTAATCAATTTGTTTCAGGTGTTTTTAATAATTTACTAATGTTAATAATTCTTGCATTAAAATCTAAACCTTCTTTTTTCATGAAATCAATGATTTGTGAGCGAGTTTTTTGTTTATCAAGCATTTTTAACAATCCTTCAATTGTTAGTGGCGGTTTACCTAATCGTAAACGAATAATGCATTGTTCTTTTGGTGAAAGAAATTTGACGATCATTTCATCAGTTTTTTTAACAATATGACTTTCATTATTCATTTCAATTGGTGAACTAATCACCGAATCTTCTAAAAAATCACCAAATTCAGTATTTTCTTTATTTTTAATTTTCTTTTCAATAATTTTTGTAAAAATCGAATAACGTTTAATTTTTCGTAATTTTTCTTCAGTTAAAGTACTATCTTTTTCAAGAATTTCCTTTTCGGTTGGATTTCGTCCTAATTTTTGTGTCAATGATTTTTCAATCGCTGAAATTTTATTAATTCTTTCAATCATATGAACTGGAATTCGAATGATTCGAGCTTGATCTGCAATTGCCCTTGTCATGGTTTGACGAATCCATCATACACAAAATGTTGAAAATTTAAACCCTCTTTTGTAATCAAATTTTTCAATTGCTTTTAATAAACCTAATTCACCTTCTTGTTTCAAATCCGAAAAATTAAGCCCCCGATTCTGATATTTTTTACATAACGAAACAACTAATTTACGATTTCGATGAATAATTTGCTTTTTTGCTAATTCGCGTTCTTTTGGCGATAAGCTATTATGATAAATTTTAAAAAGCTTTCTTTCTTGTTCGGAAGTTAAAATTTTGGCGGCACTGATTGATTTTCAGTCAATTTGATCGCGCGTTTTTTTAACTTCTTGATAATGAAGATTATGATTTCATTTATGAATTGCTTTTCATCTTGCTGTTTGGAAGCTTTTATGGTTTTTTTTAATTCCCCAATACGCTAATTCATCAATTAATAAATTTTTTCAATTTGCACTTAATTTAAAAACTTCTATAAGTAAATTTCAATTTTCATCGTTAAGATTTGTGATTTTATTAGTTTTTAAATATCAAACAATTTTTTCAATTTGGTTTAAATTTTTAACGGCGACAGTACGTTTTTTTTTAAGTTTTTCGAAAGTTGTTTTTTCAATTTTGATCAACATAATTAATTTTAGGTCGTTTTTTTCAAGTAATTACGATTTGTTTAATTTCTGAATTAAGTAAATTATTTTTATTTATCAATTCTTCAAATTTTCTTTTATTTTTTAATTGTTGAAATTTATTGAAAAAATCATTAATAAACCCAGCCGTTTCACTTTTTTCGCGGATTTTAGAATCATTTCAAAATCAATTTAAAAAGTATTTAAAATCCATAGAAAGATTTTGTTTTTCTAAAAATAATTGTAAATTCAGAGAAATTTGCTCTTCCGTCTTATTGTATCATTTTTCAATTAAATTTATATTATTTTGTAATAATTGACTTTCAAATTGCCATTCATTAGCGCAAAAAATATCATACAAATTTTTGTATTTAAAAAACAAAATTCAAATTCATCCCTCTTCCCCAATTAATGTCCTTGGTGTTTTAGATGTTTTTGGCTTGTTATCGATTAAAGTTTGACTTTGGTTGATTGAAACCATTTCCAATCAATCAGGACCATAAATTTTAGTAATATTAGATTTTAATTGTTCTTGAACCTTTAAATCGCTATTTTTTCAAAAAACTTTTAAATATTCAATCATTGTTCGTTTCATTTCAACTGTTCAATCAATTTTTTGTTCGAATAATCAAACTAATGGTGGTTTTCCATTCGGAACTGGTTGTTCGGAATTTTGCAAAATCCAACTGTCAGGGTCGATATTTTCCGCACTTCCGATAATTGTAACTTCGATGTTTTTCAATAAAAGCATTTTGGCTGCTTTAATTGTTGCAACTCAACCCGCACGATCGCCATCTAATCAAATTACAACTTTTTTGTAAGTTGAATTGATTAAATTAACTTGCTCTTTACCAAGGTTTGTTCCCATTAAAGCAATTACATTCATGTTTGTAGTTTGCAAACGAATCGCATCGAAAATCCCTTCTACTAGATAAACTGTTCGATCACGACGATTAACATCGATATCAGGATAGTTAAAGTTAAATAATAATTTATTTTTTTGAAATAATTCGGTAGTTGGAAAACTAAGATATTTCGGATGGTTTTCATTTTCGTTTGTAATTTTACGGCCAACAAAACCAACCAAAACTTGATCTTGATTGTAAATTGGAAAAATTAAACGATTTTGAAAAAAATTAAAGATTTTTTTTTCAAAAACATTGACCAATCCACTATTAAAAATTAAACCGTCTTCATAACCTTTTGATTTTAGGAATTCAACAATTTGTCATTTTGGATCAGCTCAACCTAATTTTCACTGTTTGATCATGTTGTTGTTAACATTCCGCTTTTCTAAAAACATTTTTAATTCATTATTACTTTGTGATTGTAAATGTAATTGAAATCATTTATGAGCATCAACCAATAATTGTTTCATTTTTTGGGTTTTTTCACTTTCGGGGTTCGATTTTTGTCATTTTAATTCCAATTGTAATTGGTAACGTTGGTTTAAATTTTCAATTGCAGTTTTCAAACCACATTTGTTTCAAAGCATTTCAAATTTAAGAATATCACCACCGGCACCACACGAAAAACACTTAAATAAACCTTTTTCTGGTGAAACACTGAGTGATGGTTTGTGATCATCATGAAAGGGACAAATAGCAATTCAGTTTTTGCCTTTTCGATTTAATTCGATAAATTGTTGAATGTGTGAAACTAATTCAATTTTATTTTTAATTTGATCGGTGATTGTCATGATGATTTTTTTGAAGGAATTCTTCTAATTCCGAAATTGCAATTCGTTTTTGTTTTTGGTCGTCACGATAACGAATTGTTACACACTTGTCTTTCAAGCTTTCAAAATCAAATGTAATTCCGTAATAGGTTCCAATCGCATCATGATATAAATAACGTTTTCCAATGCTTTTTTTTACGTCAAATTTGATTCGATATTTTGATTTTAATGATTGATAAATTTTTTGGGTTGGTTCCGTTAACTTTTCGGTTAATGGAAATAAAGCAATTTGATAATAACAAAATTTTCATGGTAATTTTAATATTCATTTACCGCCATTTTTTTCTAATTTATCAAAAATTAATGCCAAAATTAATCGTTCGATTCCAACCGATGGTTCAATTACATAAGGAATGGTTTTACTGTTCATATTTGCACCATTCATTTTGACACCACTGTTTTTTTGATGCATACTTAAGTCATAATTTCCCCGGGCACTGAGACCTCAAAGTTCTTTTCAACCAAAAGGGAATGCGAATTCAAAATCGATTGTTTTTTTTGAATAATGTGCCAATTCATTATTTTGATGTTCCCTAATCCGAAATTTTTGTTTGTTTAAATCTAGACTTTTTTTCAAAAACTGATTAATTGTTTCGGTTCAAAATTTAAATCATTTTTCTGTATCTTTTTCAGATTGATAAAATCACTCAACTTCCATTTGGTTAAATTCGTAGGTTCGAAATACAAAATTTTCGGTTGTCATTTCATTCCGAAAAACTTTTCCAATTTGTGCAATGCCAAATGGTAGTGTTAATCTCAAGGTACGAACAATTTGCGGATAATTTATAAAAATATTTTGGGCTGTTTCAGGGCGCAAATAAACGATTTTTTGTTTAGTATTTTCAACCCCGATTCCAGTTTTAAAAAGTAAATCCAATTGCTTTAATTCTGCTGAATTTAATGTTTTACATTTTGAACATTTGCGTTTTGGAAGTGAAATTGCTTGTAATTTAGCAGCTTTAAAATCAAGTTGATTTAGTGGTGTTTCGGGTCATAGATCATCAAATTTATTAATTGTTTTGCATGATTTACATTTGATGATGTAGTCATGGAAACGTTTTAAATGCCCACTAGCTTTTAAAACTTCAGTTTTTAAAAATAAATTTCCGTCGATTAAATGAATGTTGTTTTGTTGTTCGACAAAATATTTTTTTCAAGAATTTATGATTTGTGTTTTTAATTCAGCGCCCAAAGGACCTAGTTCATAACTATTTGCAAGTCCAGAGTAAATCTCACAACTTTGAAAGAACCAACCGTATTCTTTTAAATATTTGATTAAGTCAGATCAATCATATTTTACATTTGTCATGATATAGAATTATAATATAAAACATTAAATAGTTTTGTAAATTTATACAAAAGTTATATACTAAAAAATAGTGGTTAGTTAATGATTTAACAACTTTTAGCCCGATTAGCTCAGTTTGGTAGAGCAATTGCCTGTTAAGCAAGTGGTCACTGGTTCAAGTCCAGTATTGGGCGCCATTTTTTCTTTTGGCCCATTGGTGAAGTGGTTAACACACCAGGTTTTCATCCTGGCATTCGGGAGTTCGAGTCTCCCATGGGTCACCAAAATACCACTCAGTAAATTAATGATTTTAATTAAATATTCAAAGAAACATGTGAAAAAAGGGAAAGTACTAATTCATATCAATAATTAGTTAGTATTTTGAAAAGAGGTCACCAGATTAATATGTACAAGAGAATAAGTTTTTTTATTTTTGGATTTTGATTTACGGCAATTGTTGTTGGATTAATTGTCGGAATGTATGAGGTTCATAATTCATCACAAAAAAGTATTAAGCAATCGGTTGAATTACATCAATCGAATAAGAATAATATTAAAAAATTACAATCCAGCGTTGATGATTTATCATCAAACCACAAACAATTAGAATCGAAAGTTGATAAGCAGCACCAATAAAGTTATATTAATTTTAATTCAAAACAATGAAACCAAATTTTTCAATTCAATTTTTTTACCAAAATCAGCAATTGAAAAAATTTCCTGTTAATCAAACACAATTAGATAAAATTGCCATTTATTTACAAGAATTTTTGCCACTTAAATTAAAGGGTGTGATTAATGTCAATATCATCAATGATCAAAAAATGCGATCAATTTTGGAACAATATTATCCTTTTAAAAACACGACGGATATTTTAAGTTTTCCATACGTTGATGTTTATGAAATTCGTGATTCGAAAACACTTTTGGGTGAAATATATCTGGCTTTTCCGCAAATCAAACGACAAGCCAAAATATATCAGCATACTTTAGTGCGTGAAAGTGCCTATCTTTTAATTCATGGGCTTTTACATTTATTGGGATATGATCATAAAAACAGTTCAGAAAAAACCGTGATGCGTTATTGAGAAGAATTTTTTGTGACTGGAAAATTACAAATCCGGCGTTAAAAGAATTTTTTATTTTTTTAAATAGGATTCAGTTAAAATAATAAACAAAGTGGAGCAATACTCAAGTTTGGTTTAAGAGGACTCACTGCTAATGAGTTAGACTGGTTATTTTGCTGGTGCATGGGTTCAAATCCCATTTGCTCCGCCATCTTAATTATGAAAATTCGCGCCAAATTCTTTATTTTTTCACTTTCAGTCTTTGTTTTGTTTTTGCTTTTTTTTGGCGTTTTGGGAACTTTTTTGTATTTTTTCGCAACAGATCCCTTTTTTTGAATTGCCTTTTGAGCACTTCATTATCTAATTTGCGTAATTTTAATTATTTTTGTAATTTTTAATAAATGAAATTTAGAATATTCATTAACAGTAATTATCAGCGTTATTTTAATCCCTTATTTAGGATTATTTGCTTTTTTCATCATTGGACGTCGTCGAAGTTTGAAATTAAAATTATATCGTTGGGAAAAAAACTATTTAGATTTCAGTAAATTAATGAAATTCTCCCAAAGTCATTCTGATATAAATGCTAATCCCAAAATTAAAGCCTTCGCTAAATTTTCAAACAACTTTTCAGTGTTTCCGTTTTCTAATCGAAATAATATTGAAATTTTTAATCATCCAATTCAAAAAATTCGTTGTTTGCATGATGATTTAAAAAAAGCCCAAAAATACATTTATTTTAATTTTTACATCTTTAGTGATGGGCAATATTTAGAAATTTTAAAACGTTTATTAATCGAAAAATTAAACCAAGGGGTTGAAGTTAGAATTATTTACGATGGTTTTGGAACAGCAACTCATTCAACGCTTTCTTTCGCCATGCCATTAATTAAAAATGGAGCAATTTTAAAATCATTTGGCACAATATCACCGTTTTTACCAAACATTTTAGATCGAAATCATCGCAAAGATGTTGTTATTGACGGAAAAATTGCTTATACTGGTGGATCCAATATTGGTGATGAATACTTAAATTTAAGTTCTAAGTTTGGTTATTTCGCTGATTTAGATGTTCGTTTAACTGGTGATGTAGTTCGTGATATTGAAACGATTTTTTGAAAAGATTGGATGATTTGCACTGGTGAAAATCTTTTTTCTCCCAAATTAAAACCGGTTTTAAACCGTTTTGCCGCCCAAAATAAAAATCGTGAACCCGTTAAACCTAATTCCAAAACATGAATTCAAGTGACTGATGATGGTCCAACCAATAATGATTCGGTTAATCGTGATATTTTTTTCAATTTATTTACCAAAGCTAAGAAACGGATTTGATTAACAAGTCCTTATTTTTACATTGATAACGAAATCAATAGAGCCTTAATCAATGCCGCTTTAAATGGAGTTGATGTTCGGATTATTTTACATAACTTCGCTGGTTTTAAATTTTTAGTCAATTTATCTCGATTACATTATGATGAATTATTAAAAGCGGGAGTGAAAATTTATGAATTTTCGAATAGTTATCTTCATTCTAAACTAATTGTAATTGATGATGATTTTTTAAGTATTGGAACCACTAATATTGATTTTACTTCATTTTACTATTCCTATCAAACAACATTATTGATCTTTAGTGATCATTTAAACAGCAAAATTCGCCAAACTTTTTTAACAAAGGTTTTTGAGAATTCACTTTTAATAAAAGCCAATCCATTACGTAAATTTAATCGAATTTACATTTGATTTTTAAAATTTATGCAAATTTTTATTGTTTTTCTCTAAAATATAATAAATTATGATTTTTAATTTAATTAACAAAAATATTTTACTCATATTTATGATTTTGATCAGTTGCATCATTTTGATTTTGATCACGCTTTATTGATTTATAATCAAACATTTTCAAAAACATGAAAATTATAAAAAATTAATTGCAACGAGTTTTATTTATAGTTTTCCAAAACAACAATTTTATTTTGAAACACGACCTTGGTTCATCAACCAACACCGTAACTCACTTCAAGTAATTTTACCTTTAATGACCCAAAATAGTTCACGGGAATTTCAAACTTTTCTGCAGCAATTAAAAACCAGTCGTCGTAAAATCAATCCTCAAACTCCAAAGAGTTTCAAAATTAATTTTTATTTAAATAAACGAATCGAAAATTGCAAAATCGAAATTTTAAAATTTAATCCCGAAAAAAAACAATTTTCTGGAACAATGACTAACTTATATGAACCCAAAATTCACTAAAAAAATCACTTTTGAAGATTACTCTCAATTACTCCAAGAAACGAATTTTATTCAATATGGGAGTATTAAAGGGACGGTATTTTTTACCCCTGAAAGTTTTTGGGTTTGAACTCAAATTCAAAATTTTCTTGACCAACGTTTTGCTGCTTTAGGAGTTGAAAATGTTGCCTTTCCGAGTTTAATTAGTAAAGAAGCGCTTGAAAAAGAAAAGAAACATATCATTGGTTTTGCTCCTGAAGTTTTACAAATTACACATGTTGGAATCGAAAAATTAGCCCAACCGTTTTATTTACGACCAACTTCAGAAGTTGTTTTTGCCCAATATTTTCGTCAAGTAATCAATTCGTATCGCGATTTACCAATTTTTTTAAACCAATGAGCTAACGTTTGGCGTTGAGAACAAAATACTAAACCGTTTTTCCGCAACGTTGAATTTTTATGACAAGAAGGGCACACTGCCCATTCTGATGAAAAAAACGCAGTTCAATTTTGTCATCAAATTGATGCTATTTACCAAGATTTAATTAATAATTTTTTATTGGTCCCTACTTTTTCGGGTATTAAATCAGATTTAGAAAAATTTCCCGGTGCTCAAACGAGTTGAAGTCTCGAAACTTTAATGTCAGATGGTCAATTTTTGCAAATGGCAACAACGCATAATTTAAGTCAAACGTTTTCAAAAGCGTTTGATATTAAGTTTTTGAATTCGTCCAATAAATTAGTTCATCCTTTCCAAACTTCTTGAGGTGTTTCAACGCGTTTATTAGCTGGTTTAATCATGACACACATGGATAGTTTTGGTTTAAAATTCCCATCTCATTTGACAAAAACACAAATTGTGGTGTTTGGTCACTTGCCCGCAAATTTAAAACCGCACCAAAAAAAACAAATTCAATCATATATTGATCAATTTTTAATCACTTTGAGTGATTATCGTTTCATTTACATCGATGTCAATCAAACAAAAAAAAGTTTAGGTTATTGACAAAAATATTATTGAAAAAAAGCAGTCGTGATTCAAATTGTGATTGGTCGTTTAGAAATGCAACGCAATGACGTGACTTATTATTTA
This sequence comes from Phacellophora camtschatica, assembly GCA_036873815.1. Taxonomy (NCBI): domain Eukaryota; kingdom Metazoa; phylum Cnidaria; class Scyphozoa; order Semaeostomeae; family Ulmaridae; genus Phacellophora; species Phacellophora camtschatica. The sequence goes on from JAYJMH010033321.1 coordinate 81,435, forward strand.
CGAAACAATGTTAATGTTTTTAATGTTTTAAAACGTGATTCATGACCATTGGCTTTACCAAACCTTTTCAAACAATACAACCAAGAACTTTTCACTAATGCCCAAAACTATCAATCTGAACGCATCGTTATGATTGATGATTATCAAAAATATCGGGCAATCAATCCTAAAAATGCTGCTTATTCAGTCGTTTTTTGTGGTTCACAAGCTTGTGAATTAATTATCAAAAATGAAACAAGTACTGTTTCGCGAGTTTTAATTAAAATCCCAAATCCAACTTCGAAAACTTGTTTCCATTGTCGAAAACCAGCAATTTATACTGCCTTGTTTGGTCGTAGTTATTAATCAAAATTAAATTAAAAATTATCTTTTAAGTTTTTGAGAAATTTATTTCCGTAACAAAATAAACTAATTTTTCAAACCAAAATAAACTATGTTTTTGATTGAAAATATTAATTTTACAACCGCCCAACAAATTCATTTGTCAACAACTTGATCAGGTCGAAATTTATCAAATGAACTTAATTGATTACCTGATAATACAAAATTTTTTGTGTTACCATTCATTTTCGCCAATTTTTTAAATGAATACAGTATTAAAAAGGATCATGTTTTACGATTTTGATTTGGATGACAATTTTTAACACCAGATTTGTCATTAAAACGTCCTGAATTAATCAAAAAAATGCGTGATCTACAAATTAAATTGTTGTTAATCATCAATGACAGATTGAAGGATAAAAATTGCATTATCGAACGTAATTTATCAAAAGATAAATGAATTTTATTAAATAATTTTGGCGAATACCTTGCTGATTCTGAATATACCGATCAATTAAACAGCATTTACCATTTAAACGTTCTTTGAAAAAACGCCTTTTTAATTCCTAAAAAATGTTTAAACTCTTCACAAATGAAACCGAACAGTCTTAAAATAAGTTGAGTTTCATCGAATAATAAATCACAATTTCCTCAAGAAACTTCAAGAATTAAAATTAATTTTCGATGACCAATCACAACCCCTTTAATACGTTATCAATTGAAGAGCAAACAAGCTTTACGGTTTAAAATTCCCTTTTTTTATTGAATTCGCTTCCGTTTTTCGAAATCAACCCTAATTGAACCAATTATTTATCAAGAACTAACTCTTTCTAGTGATTTACAAGAAAATTATCAATTTCAAAATCCATTTGAGGGTTTGTTTCATTTTAATTTATCTCCATTTAATTGAAGTAGCCAATTTGAAAACGTTTTGTTAACAGCATCATTTAATTTACGAGAATTTTTTCATGATTTGATTATTAATTTTCGATTTAATTTCGAAATTAATCAACCCCATGCCGTGACTAAAGTTTTTTCTGATCATCGATTGAATGAAAAATTTATCAGTTTTTTTAAATATCAAACAAAAATTCATAAACATTTGAAATTTCTAATGAACGATCAAAGTTTTGTCTATTTGTTTCAGCACTTTCTACAATCCAACCCCACCAAAAACACTCAATTTCCGATAATTTTAAATAAAACCCATCAACAAGGATTATTTTTAACTAAACTCAAAACACCCAATTTAATATTGAATTTAAAAACTATTTTTGAAATTCCGATTTTTGATAACTTTCGATTTTTGTTACTACAAAAGATTGAATTTAAAAACCGGTGAATTAATGAAATCAAAATTAGCCCCAAACAATTAGTTATCAAAAATTGAATTATAAATCGCTATTGATTTACTTTTATTAATTTGCAACAGATTTTAAATCATAAAGTTTGAAAGGAATTAAAAATTGAAAATAATCGTATTTAAAAATTGACGAACACTGTTTTTTCTATTCTTAATTTTGGTTTTTTTTAGTGGTTTTTTTTATTTTTTTATCGTTGAAAAAAACATCATTCAATTAATTCCCAAAAGTCAAAAACCATTACCAGCAAAAAAATCCAAAGTAATCGAAGAAGTCAAATCAAATCCAAAAATTACCCACAACCAAAAATTGAATTGAAAAACCTTAAAAGGTGTTTTTCAAACTTTTTTGAACAACTTAAAGTTTCGCGATAATGCACTTATGGAATTAAGTTACATGTATAAAAAACGTAATTTATATCAATTAAAACCACGCTTAAATCACAAAAATTTTGAAAAAATGGTCGTCTTTCAAATTAGTAAAAAAATCGCCTTTTATGATTTAAAAGTTGTTTTTGAATATGATCATGATTTAATAACGGTTAAAATTACAATTATAGTAGATAATAAATTAAACCAAAAAGTTTCACAAACTTATCGGTTACAATCGATTTAGCAGTATAGTTTAATGGTAAAACTACAAACTCCAAATTTGTCGATGTAGGTTCGATTCCTTCTACTGTTGCCAATTTAAAGATAATATTTTTGTGCTTGTAACGTTTTTTGAGATAACGTTTTGTTTTGTGATAATAAATTTTCGATAACATTTTTCAATGTTGTTTTAAACAATTGAGAAAAACTTGCTTTTTGAATTAATTTTCGTAATTCTTCAGCGCCATTAGTTGTTTTTGATCATTCGATTTTATCGGCAACAAAAACAATTTTCATAAAGGTTGACATTTTTTGATCCGCACTGGTATGTGATCAAATGGCATCAAAAACTTGTTTATTTTTATAACACAAAACTTTTTTTAAATATCAAGCACTTGTCTTACTGTGCCAAATCGGGAACGGTAATCGATTTAAAACACTTTGATCTAATTGATAGCGTTTAACAAAATTCAATTGTTCATTTTTTGTTCAATTTTTAGATAAATCATGAAATAAACAAGCGATTTCAAGGTTTTTGATTGATTGTTTTAAATTGTATTTTTTGTTTAATAATATTGCCATTCGAAAAACTTTTTTGACGTGTTGATATTTTTCAGCCGAAAGATTTTTAAGTAAAATATGATCAAAAAAGCAGCGTTTTTTATACAGTATTTCCCGCACCTTTGGGTTTAATCATTCTCAATTTAATCCATTACGAATAGCTGTACTATTTATTGCTTTGGCTTTAATTTTTAATTTTTTAATTGAGCTATTTTTAAATATTTTATTAATCAAAAACTTTGATCGTTCGACAATTAAAAATTTCGTTTGCGTTTTCAAACGATCAAATTCATCTCATGTTGGAGTATTATTTCAATTATCGCTTCCCATTAACAATCAAAATTCATATTTAGATTTGGGATTTTTTGCTCTCAAAAATGTCAATAAATGATTCGTGATGTAAGGTGCTGGTCGATCTCAAACCACGACCTTTTTTTCAGCTTCAAAAACTTTTTTAATGATTGTTTTACGTAATTGATGAGATAAAAGCTGTTGCTTATGATCTGTATTCCCATTCACGAAAATTCAAATTTGATCATATTTTTTCTGATTGATAATTAATTGAATAATTCTTTCGTGTTGACGGTGTAAAGGATTGAAAAATCCTGGATAAATAACAATTTGTTTCTTAAGATTATTTTTCAATGAATGTTAATCCAATTAACGGTTTTATTTGGATTTCTTTTTTAACAATTAATTCAATTTCTTTGATTACTTTTTCTTTAAAATCGTTCTTTTTTTGATTATTTGTTGTATAGTGTTTTTTTAATCGATAGGAAATTAGATTACTGATTTGATCGATGATTTTATCTTTTTTGATTGTATTTAATGCAATTCCAAAAAATTCAATTCGTAAAGGCGAAATTAAATTAACGATTTTGTTCGCGACGCGATAGTAAAAAGCAATCATTAGAATTCCATTTTCACCCAAACGAATTCGTTCTGTTACTGCGTTTTCATGTAAAAATTTATTTTCATTATTTTCAACAAAAACAGTTTCTAAATTAATTATTTTTTGCTTTGAATCATTCTTTTTTTGGAAATCAAAATCAATGATTTCGCCATTTTCACAAATCAAAACTTTTTCTTTCGGAATTAAATCACTAATATTTTCCGCTGTTTTTTTTAGATCTTGATGATATCCATTGATTGGTAAAAAATAATTTGGTTGGCAGGTTTTAATTAAAAATCTTAAATCTTCATTCGCACCAATCATTGGTAAAACTTTTTTATCGTTTAAAAATACAATTTTTGCGTCACTTGTGGATAAATCATTCAACAAACTGAAAACATTAATTTCATTTAAACTATAATTTCGACTAATCAAAAACATAAAATGACTTGCAGAATCTAAAGCTAACGGATGTGTTTTATTGTTGATTAATGAACGAATTCGATTGAATAATCATTTTTCGTTTCCAGTAATAAAGATCATTTTTCGTAATATGGACTTACCATCATTTTTATTAAAGACTAACTTATCGCTTTGATGATAAATTCCAAGATTTTTTTGATACCAATTTCCAAATTTATGATCAAAAAAAATGATCTGTGTTTTTTCAGAATGGTTTTCTAAAATTTTTAAAGTTTCAAAAATTTTTGCTCATTCATCTTCAAAACAAGCTAGATAAATTCTTTTTTTACTTTTATCGAACAAAGCCTCTTCGATTCATGGTTTTACATCATTTTTTGGTTTTGCAAAACCCAAATAATTACTTTGTTTTGCATTCCCGATTAGAAGCAAAGTTTTGTATTTGCGTTCGAATAAAATTCTCAAGTTAGTATTGAAAATTTGATTCTGATCATTGTTTAAAAGAAACGAATTTGTATAAATAATTTGTTGATTTCCAAAACGAATTATATAACCAAAAGTTCCAGGCATTTCGGCACTGATTGCAAACGGTTTAATTTCGGTATTGTTAAATTTTTGGCCACTTTCATCAATTGTTTTAAAATTGATTGCTAAATTTTGCTTTGTATCATTTTTAGTAATTAAAATTTCTTTTGTTAATTTACTACTATAAACTGCCAAATGTGGTAATTTATGTAATAAAAAATTAATGCTACCAATATTGTTGTGATTTGCATTTGAAAGAAAAATTCCACTAATTCGCGATTTATTTTGTAAAAGATAATTAAAATCCGGAATCAAAAAATTAATCCCTAAGTCAGCTTCGATCAATTTTTTGATTCCAGCATCGAAAATAAAAATTTGTTTATTAACTTCGACAACAACACAAACTTTGCCAATTTCATCCAAACCACCTAATAGAAGTGTTTTGACATTATTTTTCATTACTTGCATGTAGTTTTTTTATTAATTCAAAATTAATTTGTCGTTTTTGACGATCAATTTTAATTACTTTAACTTCGACTTTTTCACCAACTTTAATAAAATCAGCAACGTTCGCAACAAATTTTTTTGCAAGTTTTGAAACATGGATTAATCCTTGAGTTGTACTATTATCAATTTTTACAAATGCTCCAAAATCAATTACTTTAGCCACAACGCCATTATAGGTTTCATTTAATTCAAGCGTTTTAAACATACCTTCAATGATTTTTTTTGCTTTTTCAATCATCAGAATATTTTTATGATAAATCAAAACTGTTCCATCATCTTGAATTGTGATATCACTATCATCAGTATCGCTAATAATTTTTTTAATGTTTTTACCACTTGGTCCGATTAAAGTGCTAATGTTTTGTTGATCAATTTTTAATTTTAAGAATTTTAATGCATCTTCTGATAATTGGTCGCGTGATACGCTAATTGACTTATTCATCGTTGTCAAAATTGTTTTAATTCCAACATTTGCTTTTCGCAAAATCTTTTCAATAATATCAATTGGTAAACCATCAATTTTCAAATCTAATTGAATCGCACAAATTCCATTTTCACTTCCAGAAACTTTAAAATCCATATCACCATAAAAATCTTCTCATGCTTGAATGTCACTTAAAATATGATAATCATTATCTGATTTAACTAATCCCATCGCAACTCCAGCAATACTGTTTTTAATTGGAACTCCCGCTGAAAGTAATGCTAACACCGAAGAGCAAATCGCTGCTTGTGAAGTTGAACCATTTGATTGTAAAACTTCGGTTACAATTCGAATTGTGTATGGGAATTCGCTTTGATTAGGCATAATTCGCTTTAAAGCTTTTTCCCCAAGAAAGCCGTGACCAATTTCACGTCTTGAAACACCACGCATTGGAAATACAACACCAATTGAAAATGGGGCTGAATTGTAGTGGTGCATAAAATATTTTTTATCTTCTTTTGTAAGATTATCAATAATCTGGTTTTCTGAAACCGAACCTAAGGTAATTGTTGAAAGCGTTTGCGTTTGTCCGCGGTTGAATACCGCTGATCCATGAACAATTGGTAAGTAATCAATTTTACAACTAATTGGTCGGATTTCATCGATTTTACGACCGTCAATTCGTTGTTGTTTCGTGACAATGTTATTGCGGACTGTTTTTTTCAAAAATTGATTGATGTGATATTTTAATTGAATATTTCAATCGTTTAACGTTAATTGGTTTGCAAAATCAGTTTCATAATTTGATTTTAAACCAACTTTAATCTTTTTAATTATACGATCTAATTCGTTTTGACGACTTTGACTATCACTAATTTCAAGTATTTTGTTCAAGTCGTGCTTGTAATTTTTTAATACTAATTCATCAATTTCTGAATGCGGAACGAATTCTTCATAATCAACAGTTTTTTTTCCAACTTCGTTAATTACAGTTTTTTGTATTTCGACAATTTTATTAATTTCTGCTTGTGCTAACTTTAATACTTCTATTAATTTTGTTTCACTAATTTGATTTGCATCAACTTCAATCATGTTGATTTTGTCAGTTGTTCCGACAACAAAAAGATTTAATTTTGACGTGCGAACATCTTCTGGTGTTGAATTAAAGACTATTTTGTCATCAATTAAACCAACATTAACGGCCGCAATTGGATTGTTAAACGGTAAAGAACTTGTGTTTAAAACTAAGCTTGTTGCTAAAATAGCGATTGCTCTTATATCAATTGAATAATCGATCGCCAAAGGGTTAACAATGATTTGAACATCATTCCGCATATTTTTTGGAAATAATGGTCGAATCGAACGATCAATAATTCGCGCCGAAAGAATTGCATATTCTGATGGTTTACCTTCACGTCGAAAAAAACCACCCGGAATTCTCCCTATTGAATAAAAATTTTCTTTAAACTCAACTGTCAATGGTAAAAAATCACAGTCTTTTTTTTCTTTGCTAATTCCTACAGTTACTAAAACAACTGATTTTTTTCATCGAATGACAAATGACTGTTCAGCTTGATTAGCTATCTCTTGTGATTCTATAATAATTTCTTGTTCGTTATAAACGAATTTTTTTCGATAAAAAGTTTTTTCCATAAGATTAAATTAAAAAATTAAAATACTAAATTAAAAGTTTTGATATTTAAATAATTTTAACATACTATTTGATGAGTATAATAATAATTTGATAATTTAACGCACTTTTAAAAATTAATGAAAAATATTATGTCAAACCCAAACTCAAAAAAAACCGCTTTTATTGGATTGTCCGGCGGTGTTGATTCAGCTGTTTCTTGCCTTTTATTAAAACAAGCTGGCTATAATGTCAAAGCCGTTTTTATGCAAAATTGAGATCCGATTAGTAATCATGAAATTCACCAAACCGGAAATTGCCAGGCAAGTAAAGATTATGAAATGGCCAAAAAGGTCGCCGACTTTATTGGTGTTTCTTTAATTAAAGTTAATTTTGTCGATGAATATTGGAATCATGTTTTTCAACCATTTATTGAAAAAATCAAAACAGGTTTAATTCCTAATCCAGACATTGCTTGCAATGCGAGAATTAAATTTAATGTTCTTCTTGAATATTTAAATAAACATCACCAATTTGATTATTTTGCAACTGGTCATTATGCGCAAACTATTAATAAATCCAGCCATTATCATTTGGTCCGTGGGAAAGATCCAATCAAAGATCAAACATATTTTTTAGCAGGAATTAATCAAAATTTAATTCATAAACTGCTTTTCCCAATTGGAAAACTTTTAAAAACTGAAGTTCGTGAATTAGCTCATAAATTTAAATTACCAAATGCAAATCGAAAAGATTCAATGGGGATTTGTTTTATTGGAAAACGTCCATTTGATAAATTTTTACAACAATACATTCCGAAAAAACCCGGAGACTTAGTTGATTTTGTGATTAATAAAGTCGTTGGTTCGCATGATGGTGCGTTGTTTTATACAATAGGACAACGGAAACGTTTGCGTTTGCAAACAACAGCAAAACATTTTGTGATTGGAAAAAACATTAAAAAGAACATTGTTTACGTTGTCAATGAAGAAAACCGCAATTTACTTTTAAATGATTGTTGCTTAATTAATGATATTAATTGATTTGATTTTCCAAAACCTAATGTTGAAACAACGTGTTTGGTTAAATTGCGCCATTGCCAAACCCCAATTGTTGCTAAATTTCATTTTCGTGACGCTAATACATTAGTTTTAAATCTTCAAGAACCAATTTTAGCAATCACTCCTGGACAAATTGCAGTTTTGTATTCGTTTAATAATGAAGTTTATGGTTCCGGAATCGTCAAAACAATTCTAAAAAATAACAAACCACTTTGATACATTCAATAATTTAAAAACGAAATAAACAATATTTTGTGAATTTTTAGTTGATTTTACTGAAAAAGTTTTTAAACTTTCTTAAAGTACAAAAGTAAATTAAGGAGTAAATAAAATGAAATTAATTAAATTAACAAGCCAGCAAAAAAGTCAAGTTTGTGGATCTGGTTTAAATTGAATTGCTTTTTGAGGACTATCACTTATTACATCATTGGTTGTGAAAAGTTTTTTTGCCGAAAAAGCAACCGTTGGAATCAATGGCATTGGTCGCGCCAGTTGGGAGAAAAAAACTCCCATCGCAGCTACATCATCGACTTCACACTCAAAAACCGATGTCACATCAATTGTAAAAATTTTAAAAAATATTTATGAATTTTAGGGATCGTCCTTGATTCGAAAAACCGCGTGAGAAAGCTGTTAAAATGGGAATTTTCACCCTTAGTAATGCAGAACTAATTTCCCTTTTGCTTGGAACTGGTTCGCGCAATAATTCAGTTTTAATGTTGGCTGAAAACCTTTTAAATAATTTTAATGGTTTGGTTAATCTTTTAGGACAAGCAAGTTTCCAATCCCTTTTACGATTCAAAGGAATTGGAACTGTTAAAGCAATTAAATTATTATCAATTATCGAAATTAACAAACGTTTAATGCGTGATAAAATCTTGAAAAAAACGATTGTCATTCACCATCCAACTGATTTATTTCCGTTGTTCAAAATTTTCTTCCCCAAAGAAAATCAAAATCAAGAACTTTTTTATTTAATTTCACTTGACTCCCGAAATCAATTTCTTAACTATAATTTATTGTTTCAAGGTTCGGAAAAAAGCATTGTGATCGATCTTAGAAAAATTATTGAAACTGCATTCGTTAATCAAGCGAAAAAAATTATTTGTGTTCATAATCACCCTTCCAAAAACCCTTCACCTTCAAAAGTTGATCTTTTAACAACTAAAGAAATTATTAATTTATGTCAACAATTAAATTTAATTGTTGTTGATCACATTATTTACAGTCAAAAAAACATTATTTATAGTATGTTTTTAAAAAAACGATTTACAATCCAACTCCAAAAATTATCGCAGCATGTAATTAAATTTCCGAATAAAAATATTAAAATTTAATGGACGAATTTTTCTCAAATATTCATTGTATTTTTCCACAAAATTAATTTTTAAAAAGAACAATTGTTCGCGTTGAATCCAAATTGCTTTCTTTCTTTTTTTGTCGAATAAAAATAATACTTTTGGGAGCGTTTGTTCCAAATGATGAATTAGATATACTGCACCAACATAATTTCCGATTTGAAATGCCATTTTAATGGTTTTTTGATTTTTAGCGAAAATGCTTTCAATCATTTGAAAACCATTTCCTAATAAATTCACCAAATCCAAACCTTTTGTTTTTCATTTGCTATTATTTAAATGCGTTTTTAATAATTTTAAATTAACTTCCTTGGCGAATGGTGTTTTATCATCTCCCACTTCCCGAAAATTTTTTCAAAAATTTTGTAATTGTTTATCTTGCTGTTTTTGGTCATTACTTAATTCTTTAATCAATAAAATGGTTGTGTTAGTCACAATTTTTTTCATTTTTTCAAAATGTTTTTTTATGTTTTTTTCAATTGTCGCAAAAATCATCATTGAATTTAGAAAAATTTGTAATAATTCTTTATTTTTTTGAATTACTTTTTTAATAGTGTTGAGAATATTGTGATTTAAATTTTTTTTTAAGATAATTTGTTCACTTTTTTTTATAATATTTTCAACAATTTTTTTTGTTGATTTATTAATTTTCATGATTTGATTTTTTTGTGATAATTTGTTTTCAAATAATTTTATTCATTGTTTGGGGTGAAATATTTGTGTTATAATTTATGAAAATTACTATTAAATTATTTTAATACATTTTTTTATTCAATATGAAAAAAAAACCCGAAATTTATCTCAATTCTGAAGATGTTCAAAAAATTAATGATGAACTAAAGCATTTAATCGAAGAAGAACGAACTAAAGTTATCGATGAGATTAAAGAAGCTCGCAAACAAGGCGATTTATCTGAGAACGCAGAATACGATTCCGCTAAACAAAAACAAAGCATTGTTGAAGATCGAATTCACAAATTACGAAATATTTTAAAATATGCAAGTTTAATTGATCAAAAATTAAATAAAGATCCGCAAGCAATTCGAATTAATTCAATTGTTGAATTAATTAATTTACATGATCAATCAAAAATTACCCTCAAAATTGGCACAATTTCCGAATTGAATGTTGAAAAGAGAATTATCTCCAGTCAATCACCATTAGCAAAATCAATTTTTGGTCACAAAGTTAATGATGAAGTTATTATCAAGGGAATTCGTAATACTTACAAAGCAAAAATTTTATCTGTTAAAAACAATTAATCAGAATCAAATTTTTAAACTTTCATTTTAACTTCCAAAACAATCGATTCATTTTTATAATTTTATGTTTACAATCGTGTTTACAATTGTATTGATTTTGAATTAAAATATGATAGAATAAGGATATGAATAAATTTAATTTAATAAAAAAAATAAATTTAAAAGACCTAAATATCAATTGAAAAGAAATTGTTGCTCGAACGCATAATTTAGGTAATTCCTTGAAATGTTATCGCTTCAATCAACACCGTGAAAAGAAATTTTTAATTGAGGCAATTGTTGACTTTTTAAGTGATTTTGATTATCAAATATCATTTCATGATGTCCAAAATATTTTAAGCAACGACCCCAAAACCGATCATGAAATTTTAATTTACAAAGTTTATAATTTGTTTAAAAAACATCACGATTTACCTAATTTATTAAATATGTATGAAAAAATTTGAAAAGAAATGAACTCTTTGCAAAATTCAACAGTTCTTTTGTTTTCACAACCTTTAAAAAACTTTATGAGTGAAATAATTGTTTCTGAACCAATTATTTTTGACACTAATGCGATTGTCAAAGATTTTGATGTTGTTTTTCTTCCATTTATCAATGCACAAATTATGAACTTGATTACTTTGGACCATTTAAACATGAAGCAATCAAATTTACAATTCACGAAAATCATTTCCATGTGATATTTGACGCAATCTCAAGTTTCGTTACCGTTTTTTCATTATCAAAAAGCTTTAAATTTGGTAGCAAACAAATATAATCGTTTCTTTTTTGAAGCAATCAAAACATCGGACTACACCAAATTAATTGCTTTTGTTTTTGACGCTTTAAATAAATTTATTATTTTTGACCAAAAAAGCAATTTTATTGTTCAAAAAATATTTCAACGGAAAAATATTTTTATGCCAAAACACCAAATTCATTTTTTATTTACAATTCTTTATCATGATTTAAATCATTTTGATTGAAAACAATTTCAAAACCGCGCTAATTTATCTGCCACTAAACAATACATTATGCGAAATTTAAATTTTTTAGCAAACTACCGCCTTTTAAAAACACTGTTAGTGAAAAAACGTAAATTTTATTTTCAATCACGGAATTTGAAAAATTTAATTCGAGAATATAAACATTATGAATAAAAATTTTGAATATTTACAAAAATATGGGCGAATTTTAAGCTTAGAAATTAACGCTGATAAGTTAGATCCGATCATTGGTCGCGATGATGAAATTCGTCGGATCATCGAAATTTTGTCACGAAAAAACAAATCAAATCCACTTTTAATTGGTGAGGCTGGGGTTGGTAAAACCGCCATTGTGGAAGGTTTAGCGCAAAGAATTGATGCTAATAAAATCCCAACAGTTTTAAAAAACAAAAAAATCTTTGAATTAGATTTGGCACTTTTACTGGCTGGAACTAAATTTCAAGGTGAATTCGAACAACGTTTAAAACAAATTGTCAAAATTATTAGTTCAGATAATGATTTATTATTATTTATTGACGAATTGCATTTATTAGTTGGGGCTGGCAAAACCCAAGGATCCATGGATGCAGCCAATATTATGAAACCACTTTTATCACGTGGTGAATTAAAATGCATCGGGGCCACTACAATTGATGAATATCACCAATATATTGAAAAAGATAGCGCCTTGGAACGTCGATTTCAAACGATTTTAGTTCACGAACCGACCGTTAATGAAACAGTCACAATTTTACGTGGTTTAAAAGAAACTTTTGAATCATTTCATGGTGTTTCAATTAAAGATAGCGCCTTAACTACAGCCGCTAAATTAAGCGATCGTTATTTAAATCAACGTAATTTACCAGATAAAGCGATTGATTTAATTGATGAAGCATGTGCAAAAATTAAAACCGATATTAGCTCATTACCACATGAACTAGAAGTCATTAATCACCAAGTAATGGTGTTAGCAATTGAAAAAAAAGCATTAAAAAAAGAAGAACAAAACACCAATGTTGTTCAACGTCTCAATGAAATTACAACCCAACTAAAAACCCTTCTTGGTCAACAAAAGACATTAAATTCACAATGAGAAGTCGAAAAAAAAATTGTTAAAGCAATTGCCGATATTAAAACCGCCATTAAGCAAAAAACCGAAAATCTTGCCTCCGCAATGAAAGAAGGTAATTATGAATTAGCTGGTGAGTTACAATATCAAGTTTTACCAACGTTAAAACAAAAACTCAAAAATCAATTAAAAACATTTGACGGAACTTTGATTAAAGAAAACGTTACCGAACATGATATTGCAAACGTTATTGCCGGAATGACCAAAATTCCGGTTCAAAAAATTTTGACTCCAATGCGGAAGAAATTAATTAATTTATTTTCTGAATTACAAAAATATGTTAAAGGCCAAGATCATGCCCTTGAAGTAATTAGTCAAGCGCTTTTGCGGAATCAAGCTGGATTTGGTAGTTTCGACCGTCCGATCGGCAATTTTTTCTTTTTGGGATCAACGGGAGTTGGAAAAACTTTACTTGCTAAAACTCTTGCTAAAATTCTGTTTGATACCGACAAAAAAATGATTCGAATTGATATGTCTGAATATGCTGAAAAACACTCAATTAGTCGATTAATTGGTTCCCCACCAGGTTACGTTGGCTACGAACAAGGCGGTCAATTAACCGAAAAAGTTAAGCAAAACCCATTTGCCGTCATTTTATTTGATGAATTTGAAAAAGCTCATCCAGAAATTCAAAATTTACTTTTACAAATTTTGGATGAAGGTCATTTAACTGATAATCGCGGAAAACAAATTAATTTCAAAAACACAGTTATCATTATGACATCTAATATTGCGGGTAAAAATGCCCATAGTTATCATAATGATGCTGAATGAGTTAATGAATTAAAATCTTTTCTTAGTCCTGAATTCATTAATCGTTTGGATGAAATTGTTGTTTTCAACCAATTAAATCCAATAATGTTGAATCAAATTGTCGCTTTAGAAATCCAAAAAATTTTAAATCGAATTAAAGCCGAAACTCAAATTATTATTCAGGTTCACGAAAGCGTAATCAAAAGAATTATTCAACAAATTGACACTCAAAATTATGGCGCTCGACCAATTGTTCGTTATATTGAAAAACACATTTTAAATTTTTTAACGAACGAACGTTTGAATTACAAACTTGAATCAAATCGTGTTTATGTTTTAACAATTGATCCACAAACAAAAATGTTGAAATTGCGTAAACCAATTTTAAATTAATTTAAATAAAAAGAAAGAAAAAAGAGAAAGAAATGAATACATCTAAAACAAATAAAATTAAAAAATTATCAAATCATGAATTTAAAGATTTACAAAAAGAATGAAACAAAATTAATCAAATGATCGAAAGGTTAAATTTTTTCCAAAAAAAAGTTAATCATTTTACCGAACAATTAGCAGAATGTGCATTGGATTCGGAGTTGGTTAAAACAGAATCATATCAAACCTTAAATCCCGCTTTCAAAAATTTTCAAACGGAAGTCAAAAAAACATTAAATACTAGCTTCATTGTTAAAAATTGCGAAGCAAAACTTTTAAAAACACGTCAATATTTTTTGGCCGACTTGGAAAACCAACGAAAAATGAATACAATAAATCAAAACAGTAATAAATTTGAAATTAAACGCAACATTTTTAGCAAAATATTAAAAATCGTTGATATGTTTGTTTTATCACTGCAATTTGAAGCAAAAAACCAGGAAACGAAAAATTTTTTAATCGGAATGGAAATGGTTTACGATATGTTAAATGATTTTTTACAAAAATTTGACATTCGATTGTTAGAAACAAAACCAGGTCAAAAATACGATTATAATTTGCATCAAGCTTTAAAACAGATTAATAACCCAAAATTAAAAACGAACACCATCGTTTCAATTGAACAAAATGGTTATTGAATTGGCGATCAAGTGTTGCGCCAAACAAAAGTAATTATTAATAATCATAATTACCAAACACCCCCTAAATCAAAAAATAATATAAAAAACATGAATACAAAGGAGAAAAAACATGAGTAAAATTATTGGAATTGACCTTGGAACAACTAACTCTTGCGTTAGTTTTATGGAAGGCAAAAAAGCACAAATCATTATTAACCCTGATGGTGGTCGAACAACACCGTCGGTTGTCTTATTTGACAAGGAAGGCGTTTTAGTCGGTATTCGCGCTAAACGACAATTGGTAACCAATCCAAATGTTGTTGCTTCGATTAAACGTAAAATGGGAACCAATGAAAAAATCAAAATCGGTGATAAATCATACACCCCCGAACAAATTTCTGCTGAAATTATTCGTTACATTAAAACATTTGCTGAAGCAAAACTAGGAACTAAAGTAACAAATGCAGTAATTACGGTTCCGGCTTATTTTGATAACGCCCAACGACAAGCAACAAAACACGCTGGTGAAATTGCCGGATTAAAAGTAGAACGAATTATTAACGAACCAACCGCCGCTGCATTAGCGTATGGTTTAGATCTTAACAAAAATAAAGAAGAAAAAATTTTGGTTTATGATCTTGGTGGTGGAACGTTTGACGTTTCAATTTTAGAAATTGCTGACGGAACATTTGAAGTTTTAGCAACTGACGGAATTAACACTTTAGGTGGTGATGATTTTGACCAAACGATTGTTGAATATTTATTAACAGTCTTCAAAAACAAACACCAAATTGATTTAAAAGAAGTCCCAATGGCAATGCAACGTTTGAAAGACGCTGCTGAAAAGGCTAAAATTGAACTATCTGGATCTCAAAAAGCTACGATTCATTTACCATTCATTAGTCAAACTCAAACTGGTCCGATTCACCTTTCTGAAGAATTAACACGATCAAAATTTGAATCATTGACGCATGATTTGATCCAAAAAACATTAGTTCCTTTACGTCGAGTAATGGAAGATAAAAAACTTCAAGCAAGTGACATTGACAAAATTATTTTAATTGGTGGTTCAACCAAAATGCCAATGATTCAAAAATTATTGCAAACCGAATTAAATAAAAAAGTTGATTTAACTGTCAATCCTGATGAAGCAGTTGCAATTGGTGCCGGAATTCAAGCCGGAATCTTACAAGGCGATTTAAAAGATATCTTATTATTAGATGTAACATCTCTTTCTTTGGGAATTGAAACAGTTGGTGGTGTATTTACCAAACTAATCGAACGTAACAGCACTGTTCCAACGGCAAAAAAACAAGTTTTTTCAACTGCCGCCGACAATCAAACTAGTGTTGATATTCACGTTTTACAAGGTGAAAGATCATTCGCAAGTGACAATAAAACGCTTGGTCGTTTCCAATTATCTGGAATTGATGCTGCTCCGCGTGGACTTCCTCAAATTGAAGTCTCTTTCGATATTGACGCGAACCAAATCGTTTCTGTTAAAGCAAAAGATTTAAAAACAAATCGTGAACAATCAATCGTGATTAAAAACGTCGCTGGTAATTTAACTCCCGAAGAAATTGAACGAATGGTTGCTGAAGCCGAATCAAATAAAAAGCAAGATGAAAAAAAATTGAAACAAATTCAATTGCAAAATCGTGCTGAAAGTTTAATTTTTCAAATTGACAAAACTTTAAAACAACCAATTGACAAAATGAATGATAAACAAAAAACAATGTTTGAAAAATCTAAAACAGAATTAGAAAAACAAAAAACAGAATTGGAAACGCTTTTAAAAGAAAAAAAATGAGAAGAATTGGAAAAGAAAGTGACGGATTTTGAAAGTAAAATGCATCAAGCGCAAGATTACATGAAACAACAACAAAAATCTCAAACTGATTCCGATAAGAAAAAGCCATCAGATCAAGATAAAAATGATAACGAACCAATTGATACAGAACCAGAAAATAAATAATTAAGAAAGAAAAGAAAGTACCAAAAAAACGCAACAAAGGATAAAACATGAACAAAAAACGTGATTACTACGAAGTTTTAGGAATTAGTAAAACAGCTTCGTTACAAGAAATTAAAACCGCATATCGACGTTTGGCAAAGAAATATCACCCTGATGTTTCTAGCGAAGCGAATGCTCAAGCTAAGTTTAAGGAAGTTAGTGAGGCATATCAGGTACTTTCTGATTCTCAAAAACGCCAACAATATGATCAATTTGGCCATGCTGGTGTCAATGGCGGTTCGGGTAATTTTAATAGTTTTTTCAAAGATTTTAATTTTGAAGATATTTTTTCCGGATTTTCATCATTTTTCGATGGTCAACATCAACATAAGCGTCAACACTCAAAAGATTCACGGGCTTTTTTGACCTTAGATCTTACGTTTGAAGAAGCTATGCACGGGATTAAAAAAATGTGAAAACGTGATTTTGAAAAACCTTGTGAAACTTGTGATGTAACTGGTGCCGAGACAACAAATGATATTATTAAATGTTCAAAATGTCATGGTAAAGGTTATGAAATTAATCGTTCTAACAGTTTTTTTGGTATGTTTCAACAACAAGTTATTTGTTCAAAATGTCACGGACAAAAAACGTTGATTAAAAATAAATGTCGTACTTGTCACGGTAAAAAATACACTTTAGTTTCTGAAGAATTCACAATCGAAGTTCCAAAAGGTGTGAGTTCGGGACAACAAATGCGATTTCCTAATAAGGGTTCATTTGATGAAATTAATCGGAAAAATCGTGATTTATACATCGAATTTAATGTTGCCGCTAGCCCTTTATATCGTCGAGAAGAAAACGACCTATTTGTTAAAACTCCGGTTTCGTACCTTGATAGTTTATTGGGAAACAAAGTCTCGATTCCTACGATTGATGGTGAAAAAACGGTAAAATTAGAAACTGGAATTAATACCGGAAAAATTTTACGTTTACGAAATTATGGGGCTTACAACCCGAACAATTCGCGACAGCGGGGTGATTTATATGTTGAAATTATCGTTAATTTCCCGAAAAAACTTCCTCGTTGATTAAAACCACTTATCGCAAAAATTGTTGAAAATAACGAGTTTGAACCGAATAACGAATTTATTCTGGAACTAAAACGCAAAAAACTCCTTTAAAAAGGAGTTTTTTTATTTGGTTGATTGTTGTTTTATTAAATGGTACCCAGGGTCGGACTCGAACCGACACGAGATTACTCTCAATAGATTTTGAGTCTATCGTGTCTACCAATTTCACCACCTGGGCATGAGTTAGATTTCTTTTTTTTCACTTTTAATTCCGAACTGCTTATTAACTAAAGTATGTAATTGTGATTTTTTGTGATCAATGTAGTTACGATGTTTAATTTTTTTAGCTTTCGCGCGATCAAGTAATTTAATGACTAATTTAACCTTTTCAGCATAGCTTTCATCTTTTGATGTAATCGCCAAAATTGCTTTTTTGTAAGTGGTTTTAATTTTTGATTTAAAACTTTTGTTACGCAATCTTTTTGCTTCATCAGTTAAAATTCGTTTTTTTTGTTGTTTGATATTTGCCATAAAAATTTTTCCTATTCTTTTTTTGTAAAGAGAATTTAGATAAATTCTATTCACTGAACTATTAAACTATTATATAATTAAATTAGAAAATTTTATAAATTAAATTTTATTATTTTAAACATGAACACATTATTTTTACCCGGTATGAAAGATTTAGGAACAAGCTGATGATTTTGAATAATCTTGGTTGTTGTGATTGGGTTTGTAATTTATAGCGGTTTGAAAAAAAACCGCGAAGAAAAAAAACAACGCAAAACCCGTGAAAAAGAAGTTAAACAATTAATCAAAAAATCCTTAGCTAAAAATCCAATTTTTAAAAATGTAACGATTAGTTATGAGGATGTTATTTCCAGAAGTGGAAAACAGTACACGAAACGTGATGTTTTTGATGTTTTTATTAAAGTCACGAATGCTAAAAAAACGCACCAAAAACCCATTTTTAAATGTTTTGAAGTCGAAGGTTTCGCTGATTATACTGACCCCAAAGATAAAAAAAGTCCAATTATGGTTGATTGAAGAATCAATGCTGAATTCGATTACGAAGAACATAAAACCTTGTTAAAACATAAGCCGCGTTCAAAATTATCAATTTATTTTGCTGCTTTGTTCAAAGGGCGAAAACGTCGCGAATATTTAAAAAACAATCTTGACGTAAATAAAACTTTTAAAGCAACTCGCCATAAGATTGATTCGAATTCTCTTAAAAAAGAAAAATCCACAAATGATGAAGTTTTCAAACCAAAAAAACCCAAATCAGATGACGAAAATTTATAAAGACGATTTCAAACGATTTTTAATTTGTCCAAAATGAATGTGAATAATGAAAAACCGTCAGAATACGACTGTTCGCGACTGAATAAAAACAAATACAAGCTTTCTTAGCCAGCAATTTGAAATTGATTTTTTCAGTAATTTTAAAATTTCTAAAGATGAGACTCCAGTTATTACCGATAATGTTGGAATGCGAATTATGGGTGGAATTTGATTTGAAAATTTAGTTTTAAAGTATTTTAAAAGTCAAAATCAAGTTTATGTTTTTGACCGTTATGCAAAACGGGAAAACGCAATCACAAAGCAATTTTTAAATGACGAACAATATCAAATTTTTCATCAACCATGATTTAAATATCAAAACATTATTACTCAGTGTGATTTTCTGGTGCGTAACGGAAATGGGTTTGATATTTATGAAGTTAAAGGCGTTAACGAAACCTCAACCGGAAAGAAGCGTCAAGAATATTTTACGGATTTAGTGTATCAATATTGACTTTTGAAAAAATGCGGCATTAATGTTAAAAATGTTTATTTGATCCATTTGAATCGCGATTATTATCATCAACAATCAAAACTCGATTTTGAAGCACTCATTGCAATTGATCATCAATTTAATACCCAATGATTAAAAGAATTTGATGTAGAACGCTTTTTTCCGGCAATTAATGAGTATTTATCAAAATCATTTACTGAAATCAAACCTTTTTTATTGGATTTGGATTGTTCCGAGGTTAAAATTAATCCCATTCGATGTTCAAATCAAAAAAATTCACTATGTACTTTTTTAGTTCCGAAAATAAAATATAAACATCATGTTTTACAAATTTATCGTATGTTAGCTAAAAATAAATCATTGTTTTATGCAAAAACAATCCATAACAATCAATTATCGTTATTAAATTTGGAAAAGTTTGATCCGGCAACTTTTGAAGAATTCACAAAAAAGAAACTGTCGTCCGCCCAAAGTCGCCAAATTGCTGTGATTCAAAAACAAGAACCAATTGTTAAAGATTTTCATTGAGCTCAAAATCAACACGCCCAATACCAATATCCAATTTATTTTTATGATTTTGAAACATCAGCAACCCCAATTCCAATTTTTCACGACTCCCAACCGTATTTACAAATCCCCTTTCAATTTTCAATTCATGTTCTTGAACACCCGAAACAAAAATTAACTGAATTATCACAAATTGAATTTTTAACTAATGATCGTTCTGATCCTCGATTACAGTTCGCTCGAGCTTTAATTAGTGGTTTACAACAGTTTGGTTCTGGAAGTTACGTTGCATATCATAAAGCATTTGAAATTAGTATTTTAAGAAAACTTTTATTTTTTTTGAAAAACAAATTAACACCAGCTGAAACAGCGGCTTTAGAAATGATTATCAAAAAAACTTTAGATATTAAAGATTTTTTTACCGATTTGAATATTTATTTACCGCAATTTTATGGATCATTATCAATAAAAAAAACCCTACCCGCGTTTGATAATCAATTTTCGTATCAAAATTTAGCAATTCAAAAAGGCGATCAAGCAAGTGCTTTGTATTTTAGTTTTTTATATCAAGTTATTAATCAAATTGAATGAGATCAAAAACGCCAAAATTTATTAGAATATTGTAGTTACGACACACTTGCAATGGTCGTTTTATTCAAAAAAATTACGAAATTAATTTTTTAAATTTTTCAATCATGTTTTTTCAATTGGACTTAACTTATGTTTTTTTAATAAATCTGGACGTTTAAGTGCAGTTTTTAATAATGCTTGCTGATGTCGTCATTGCTTAATTTTTGCATGATGACCAGATAATAAAATTTCGGGAACAGATTGATTTTGGAATTTAATTGGTTTCGTGTAAACTGGGTAATCTAATAAATGTTTTGAAAACGAATCATTGATAATTGATTCAGGCATAATTACATTTGGTCGCAGTCGAATTATTGTATCTGCAACAACCATTGCACTAAGCTCGCCATTTGTTAAAACGTAATCACCAATTGAAATTTCCATATCAACTCATTTGCGAATTCGTTCATCAAATCCTTCATAGTGACCCGCAACTAAAACAAGATGATTGTTGTTTTGGGCAAGATTATTCGCCATTTGTTGATTGAATTGTTCACCCTGTGGAGTTAATAAAATTATGAACGGTTTTAAAGGAGCAATTGTTGTTTTGATATGTTGTAAAGCGTTCCAAATTGGTTCTGGCTTTAAAACCATTCCTTTACCTGGACCGTATTGATAATCATCAATCATTTGACGATTGCCAACCCCAAAATCACGTAAATTAATATTATGAATTTCCAACTGATTGTTTTCAATTGCTTTTTTAACAATTGAGTGCTGTTGAAATTGGTCAAGAAAATCCGGAAAACCACTAATAAAATAAAGTTGTAATTTTGCCATTTAATTTAGTAAAACTATTTTTCAATTTTTAACGTTGCTTGACATTTATTTAAATAACTTTTGATCCGTAGTAAATTTGATAAAAGATTGATAACACGTCCGTTTTTACCAACAATTTTACCATAATGTCGTTCATCACTATAAATTACTACACACACTTCTGGTTTGTTATTTTTAGGATTTTGAATTCAAAATTCAGTAACAACAATTGGATGATTTTCACCAAACATGTAATTAATGAGTTTTTTAATTAAATTAGCGTAAATCATCGACGTTAAATCTTAATTTTCGCTTTTTTTAAAATCGTTTTAACGGTTTCTGTCGGTTGTGCTCCAACTTTTAATCATTTAATCGCTAATTCATGATTAATATCTCATGTTTTACGCAACGGATAATAATGACCAATTTTTTCTAAATATTTTCCATCACGATTTTGACGACTATCGATTGCTACAATTTGATAGGAAGGTAATTTAATTCTTCCTGTACGTCGTAATCTTAATTTAACCATATACTTCTTTTTACTCCCTATTTATTTTTTTAATTCGTCATAAATTCCAATGTTTTAAACATTGAAATCGCATGCGATGATTCTGGATCGTATCACAAACCAGTTTTTAAAATTTTATTATTTTTTGTTTGCAAAATTTTAATTGAATTCTTATCAATTATTGCGAAATGATTGGTTGAAACAACGTCTTGACTTGCCAATATCATTGTTTCTTCAAAAGCAATCAAACTATCACTGATTCCACGAATTAATTCGTGAATTTTTTGTGGATCATGAATTTCACTCATCCCTAAAGTAACATTTAAATATGCTCCTCCACGAATTGGAACAGTTAAGCTTTCGCCTTCGACAATGATTGGATCATTTGAAGAATATTGATTTTTTTCTAAAATAAATTTTAAAGTTGCGATCTCATTAATGACATCGTTTTGAATGATATTATTGATTGCAGAACGCTGATACAAAACAGCGCGCTTCTCTTTGACAAAATCATCAACAAAAACTTGCTTATTATTTGGACCTAATCAAATTTGAAACAAACAAGTGCCGATTTTTAATTTTCGACTTAATTTTTTGATTAAATTAGTCAAAATTACAACTTCAATTTGAGCAACATACACAATTTTAGTTTTTTCTTTTGCAATTTTAGTGTGATTAACTCCGAACACAATTGGTTCAAGATTGTTTTTTCAAATTTTTCGATCATCAATTGTACTTATAACATAGCGTTTAACAAAGTTTGCATATTTTTCTAAACCTTTTTGCTTAATGTTTGTGTCAAGATTCATGAAAATATCAACATTAAGTTTTTTCATTGCTTTTTCATCAAAGTTTTTACTATCATACAGTGTGATTTCGTAACTTTTTTGATCAGCGAACGTAAATTTAATTTTGCTATTTTCAGAATTTTTTTGAATATCAGTGCATTGTCCTCAAAATTTTCCATGACTACTGTCATTTTGAATGAAAGCAACTACTTCTTCAGGACTATACGGCGTAATAATACCAAGCAATTCAAAATTTTCACTTTTTAAAAGATGAAATAAAATTAGTTTTCCCGAACGGTTTAAATTATTTATTAGTATTTTTTGTTTCATTAATAATTAATATTTATTGATTTTCTTATTTTATCATTTTTCCATTAGGTTTACTTTTAAATTATAGATTGCGCTCTTTTGAAAAATAAGATTATACAACTCAAATGCTTTTTGCATTTCAATTTTAGAATTGTTATAAATGTAAATTTTTTCAATTTCTTTTTGGGATAACTTACTAATAAAAATTGTTTTTAAATCATGATTTCTTCTTTTTTTAAGTAAATTTATCATGAATTCATCACGGATAATTCCGTTGTTATTTTCTAAACCAAGATCATCAATCACCAAAAGATCCACCGTTGCTAATTGACGGAAAAATTTTTGCAAACCTTTTTTTTGGTTTCAACAATCTTTGATATTAAAAACAATTGTTCGCGCATTGATAAAAGCAACTTTTTTTTGTAAATTTTTGATGTAAGCATTGCAAAACAAAACACTAAAAAGCGTTTTACCACAACCAGAAGGACCGTGGATAAATAAATTAATTTCCTTTGCTGTATTTGATAGCAATTGATCAAAATGATTCCACAATAAACTAATTTCAAGTTCACTTTGCAAATCTTTATAATCACTAAAATTCTTGTTCAAGAATTTTTTTGGAAAATCATCATAGCAATAATATTTTGCAACATTTAAAAATAATCGACGAAAATGTGGACATTTAGTAATTTTAAAAAATAAATTCCCACCATCGAATTTAATGATAAAACGATAACCGGCAATTTTTTGTTGACAGTGTTTTTCTGTCATTAAATCATGTGATATAAAATACTGCTTAAGCATTTCTGATTTCTGATTCAACTTTTTTTCTCAATTGTTTGGAAAAGTTTTTTGAAACTTAATAACAATTTCTCTGAATTCATCGTTATTTGCAAAGTGCTTTTCATACAATATACGAATTTCATTGTTTATTTTTTTTGCGTCAAACATTGTTAATAATTAAAAATTTTTTGGAATTTGAAGTGTTTTTTGATCACTTTTTTTTCATCGTTTTCAGCAATTCATGCCGGTAAATGGTCAAATTGTGGAGTTATTTTGTAAATTGGTTGATTTCGAAACACACTCAATAAATATAATGTGAGTTTTGATTCATGATTTAAAATTTTTTTGATTTTCAAAGTTAAGATGATTTTTTCAAGATAAGTTCCGTTAATAGATGCTGTTTTAACTCATACAAAGTCAACAATTTTTTGAAGGATCGAAATTGAAATTGCGTTTTCAGCATAAATTTTATTGATCATGTAAAGATCATGCAGTTTAGCTTTTTGCTTGATTTGACTAGGCAATTGCAGTTTTTTAATAATATTCAATTCTTTTAAGTTTGATTTTTGGTTTGTATCAATAATTGTTTCCAAAATTTGATCAATTTCTTTTTGTGATAATTTTTTTTTAATTTGGGAGATTAATAATTGATCATTTAAAAATTCTTCAATTGTTTTCGGTGTTTTAAGGTTAATTGCATAAAATTGTTTTCGTAAATCGAATTGCCAATCAAGTAATTGGTTGGTTTGTAAAATTTGTAATTTACGTTCTAATTCAGAAATATCAATTTTTAAAAACTTAATTAAAATTGGCACCGAAAAGTTTCTTTCCCCTTTTTTTAACAACGCTAAATTACGGAAATAAAAAATTAAATAAATCAATGATTGATCTAAAAACGAACCATACAAAAGGATCAATACTTGTTCTTCAGATATTTGTGGTTGTTTAACAAAATTGATTTGATAGTATTTAGACATGATAAAGTTATTTTATATGGTTTTTCATTTTTTATATGCTCTTTTTTTGATTTTAATTCGATTGATCGTTATTTCTGACAATATGCGCAAAAATATGTTCCCCGTTGATTTAATTTGATTTTTTGGATTAGATTTTGACATTTTAAACACGGTAAATTTTTCCGTCCATAAACCTGAAGAAATTGAAAATACCCCCCTTTTTTATAATTAACATAATAACTTTTGACCGTTGTTCCGCCGAAAGCGATTGCTTTCGTTAAAATCCGTCGTGTTTCACTTAATAATTGAGCAATTTTCACTTCGCTTAATTGATTCACTGGGGTTTGTGGATTTAGTTGAGAACTATATAAAATTTCTGAAGCATAAATGTTCCCAATCCCACTCATAACTTTTTGTTCTAATAATGCCGATTTAATATTAATTCGTCGTTTTCTTCAAATGTTCCACAAATATTGCGAATTCACATTTGCAGCAAATGGATCTGGACCAACCCGATTTAAAATTGTTTGTTGATTGATTTTTTTAATCGACGATAAATGAATTGTTGCAAATTTTCGCGAATCAATAAATTGACATCATTTTTGATTATCAAGTTGCAAATCCAAAATTAAATGACGTTCCTTTAATTTAGAATGCGGGCGAATAAAAAATTTTCCTTCCATTCGCAAATGAATAATCAAAACATCATTTTTAAAAAAGAATAGTAAATATTTTCCCCGCCGCTGGATTTTTTGAAAAGTAGCATTCTTTAAACGTTTTTCTAATAAAGCAACTGTTCCGCTTTTTAACGCTTTATTTACATGTAAATTGACGTTGATAATCTTTCGATTTATCAAATGCAACGTTAAAAATTGTCGATAAGTTTCAACTTCTGGTAATTCTGGCATGATTATAAAATAAATTTTTTTTGCCGTTGACTTTGTGATTTATTTTTATTTATCAGTGATTTCATATTGTAATCAACAAACATTTTTTGAATGACGGCATTATCAAAATCCACTTTATCACCAAAAAGATCAATATTAATTTCAATGTCATTTTTTAATGTTGCTATTTTTTTGATAAAATTTGCTTGTTTGGCAATTTTTTCACTAGCAAATTTTATCTGAAGTTTATTTGGTAATTGTGATTGGTTCGCTAAAATAGTTTTTAAATCACTATATTCTAACAGCAATTTTTTCGCCGTTTTGGGCCCGATTCCAGAAACACCCGGTAAATTATCTGATGCATCACCAACCAAAGATTTATAGTCTGGAATTTGATGGGGTTGGATTTGCATGAAAGCTTCAAAATTCGTATGATTAATAAATCTTAATTTACTAATTCCGGTTTGAAAAAACATAACTTCGACATTCTGATTAACAAGTTGTAAAAGATCATAATCACCACTTAAAACACTAATTTTCGGTTGTTGTGCGCGTTGTTCAATTAAATTGATTAAACTAGCAATTAAATCATCAGCTTCATGATTTTTATCTTCGATGATTGTGATTTTTAAAGCTTTAAGAAACGTTTTAAACAATGGAATTTGTTCGATCAAAGCTTCTGGAGTTTTTTTCCGCTGCGCTTTATATTCTTTATATTCTTGATGTCGAAATGTATTTTTCCCCAAATCAAAAGTCACCAAAACTTTATCATAGGTTTGATCAATCAAAAGTCGTTTTAGCATTTTTAAACCAATGAAAACACCATTCGTTGTTTGTTGGTAGAGTTGTGTTTTTAATAAATGTTGTGTCGCGTAATAAGCGCGATATAAGAAAGCATTCCCGTCAATAATTAAAAATTTCATAATTATCTTTATCTTACGCCGTTTGTCCTTCAATAATAGCTATTTTCGTAAACTGGTTCAAACGAATCATCCCAACCTTCTTTGAAAGGTCTCAGAACAAACATTCTTCTAAGGAAGGTTTTTTCATCTTCAGTTAATGTGTTTGATTGATTGTAATTTTTTGCAATCAACACTTTACTAGCATCCGAAATTTTAAATGAACCATTTTTAAACGGTTGATCGATAGTATTTTCTCAATAATATGTTCCGTAGTCCTTTCAATTTGTTTTGATATCATCTCAATAAACCAAACTGTATGTTCGGCGAGCTAAATCATTTTTATTTAGTTCATAGTATTTATTAAGTACATTTAAACTTCCAAATAATTCTAATTCATTTTTTTGAATACTCGTTAAGCTAACTATTTTTTGATACAAGCCTTGATTTGTTGTAACTTCATTTAAGCTAATTCCAATTTTTTCTAAAATTAGTGAAAAAATAGTTGGCTCAGCTAAAAGAAGTGTATTTTTTAAACGCAAGAAAATTTGCATGTAAGATATTGTTTTTTGATTCGCTGCTGATTGTTTTTTAAATTCAGCGTTAATGTTGGTAGCTGATAGTTTGCTTTTAATTTCATCAACTTGTGTTTTTGTTATTTTTTCTTGGAAAGATTTTATTTTTTCGGCATTAACAAATTTGCCCTCAAAGTTAAAATCTTCTAATTTTATGTCTAATGTTTGAAACATATCGATGCTTAATAGTTTCAAAAAACTAATATTTTCTTTGTTTGTGTTAAAAAATGATTGTAAATCAAAGAAATAAATAAGGCTTTCAATTGTTGCCATTTTTAAATCCAATATTGTTTTTAATTGCGCGTTTTTGTATAGATAAAAAACATCATTTGTTAAAACGTTAACATCAATATTTAAACTTGTGAGAACATTTTCAAAAGTCTTTTGAAGATCAGCACTAAGGCTATCATATTTAGCTTTAATTTCAATTAATTTATTGATAACTTTGTCATATAATATATCGTTTAAATCTTTGATTTTCATATTTCAAACAGCGTTTCTTTGCTCGTTTGTAAAGTTCCGATCGATTAATTTGCTATTCTTAATTTTTCCATCATTTTCAAAATCTTCCCCTTTTAAATTAAAACGCTCTGGCAAAATCATTTTATATTCTTTAATTAGTAAAATTTTATCTTTAATTTCTGGATATGATGAAAATTTTAAATTCAATTGAGTGTTACTAATCGAAGCGTTCTCTTGTTCAATAAAAGATTTGTATTGTTTTTGGAAAAAACTTTTTCCAAAATAAATGATTTTAAAAGCGCCTTGTTCATAACGTAAAAGCAAATTATAATCATTAAAATTGCTTTTATCGAAAATGTTTACTAATAAAAAATTTTTCTTTTCCGCTTCTGGATCGGATATATATTTTTTGATTTTTAAGTTTTCAACAATATTTTTATCGTAATAAACGTTTGTTTTTTGACTACCATCGGCAATTTTTTGATAAATTTGCCGCAAATTAGCATTATTTGCTTTTAAAAGCGAGATGATTCGCTTTTGCAAGTCACTATCGATAATTTCTTTAAAATCATCTGGTTGTAACAAAATATTATTTGAAATCCGAACTTTTGCCAATTTTGCAATTTGATTTTTCAAATCAATAATTCAATTAACAGAATCGTTTTTTGCAATTTCTTCCTTAATTTTATTTGCCAAAAAATTATTATTAATTGTGCTATAAAGACTTGAATAAATACTTAAAATTTCTAATAAATTGAGTTCTTTTTTCGTTTCCGGCGGTGAATTAAAAAATTCAGGAATTGTCAATTTTTTAACATCGAAATAAATTTTAACTTTATAAATCAATCTAAATAACACATCATTTATCTTTTCAAGTGTTTGGGCATTAATTTTTTTCACATCCCATTCACTTAAAAGTATGTTTTTTTGATCGATTGTTTGCGAGTTTAAATATATGTAACGCAAAAAATCACTTAATAACCCAACAATTTCGCTAAATAATAATTTGTTGTTAAATTTTATATTAGCAACCGGATTATAATAATAATTTGTGGTTAAAGGAATTTCAACCCCAATAAAATAATTTTTATCAGTACTTAATTCGACTACCAAACTTTTTTTTTGTAAAATATAACGTTTTAATGCTTTAGCAACTTGATCAATTTTAATTTTTTGTTGATTTAAATTCTCAATTAAATCTATAATTTTGATCAAATTTAATTTATACTCATTTTCTCACTTGGTGTCTCAATTATTATTTACATCGATTTTATCATTTGGAATAAATCATTTCGGATATTGATAAAACAACTTTTTTAAAAGAGTGGTTTGTCTCGAAACAACATTTTCTTTTTCAATTTTTGTAATTTGATCGAGAATTTTTTTATAATCTTGATTATTTTGAATGTCCGAATTCGATCCTAAAATTGAATTGACCCTCTTTGCTAATTCATCAGCTGCTTTTTCCGCAGTTGAAAAACGCGCTTTAAAATCATCATCAATGATAAAGTTAGCATTTTTTATTTCATTTAAAAGCGCATGAAACTGATAAATTAAATTTCCAATTTTTGCATAATCATCATTGTCCGCCGAATTGTTAAAAAGAATTTTTACCAATCCGCTTGCCATTGTTTTTAATGTTAAAAAAGCATTGACTTTCAGCGTTCCCGCACTGAAACCTTTTTCAAAAATCAATTTTTTTTGGTTTAAAAGATTTGCTAAAAATTTAAAATCAATGATCGATTGAGATTTGATTTCTAAAGCTTTTTTATAGTTTAAATTTTTTTGTCATAATTTATTCAAATCACCTTCAAAATAAAATGGATCAAAAATAAAGTCATCATTTTCGTTTTGAACTATTTGGACCGAATTAAATGCTGGTGTCGCTGGTGCCGCTAAATTATTTTGCTTTTCATTCAAGTTTGTTTGGGTGTTTATATTGTTGAATAAAGTTTTTTTCGGAATTCCGAAAAAAACACCAGCTACAATTAAATTTGCTAATAAAAAACTTGAAACTTTACTTAAATTACGTTTGTTCATCGATTATTGTTCCGTTATTGAATCAATATGAAGTTTAAAATTTGATTCAATATTGATTTTGGATTTATATTTATATTTTTTACCTTTGATTAAGAATTTATTTTCCGAAACAATAGTATATTGTACATTTGTTTCTCCGTCTATAAGTGTTTCTTTTTTTTCAATTGTGTATATTCAATTTTCAGGATTAATCATATTTCAAAATTCATTTACTTTTGATTCGAAGAAGGCTTCTCCACTAAAACTAATCTCTTTAATTTGCTCACCATACTTTTCTTTAATTCCTAAAATAATTTTAAAAAATTGACCAATAAACGTATTATCATCAATAACTTCATTTTTTAAACCAAGTAATTCATAAATTTTATTTCTGATACTTTCATCAGAAATAATTTTTCCTGCTTGATCGGCTTTTCATTTCGTAAAATCATAGACAATTGTTCCAAAAATATCAATTAAATCAATTGATCTAATGATAACGTCAACTATCTCATCATCTTTTAGATATTGTGCAAAAATTTTAACAATTTCACCAATATCATTCCAAAATTGATTTTTTGTTTGCCCGTAAAGCAAACCTATTGTTGTTCAAATTCAAAAATTAATATTAATTTCTTCACCTGGTTTTTTATTTAAAATTTTATCTGACAATAAAAACTTTAACAAATTTTTGAATTTAATTGTTAAATCAATTAATGATTTTTTAAATTTTAGATCAATTGTTCCTGCGTTTGTTGATATGATTTGAAATTGATTCTTTAGATCGTCAACTTTCGAATTTAAATCCGCTATTGTTTGCTGATTATCAAAAATATGACTTAAATTTTGAATTTTAAAATTCCCAAAAATTTTTGCTGAAATTAACAAAAAGTCTTTAATTTTTGTCTTTCATTTAAAATAATTTAAAATTTTTGGTTTGATATATTTTTCTAAACTATTATAAATTCATGCTTTTCCGTCCGGCGACAATAATTTTTTGACCGTTCCTAATATAATATTAAACTTTGGATTATTTTTGATAATCATCTCAAATCCGTTCACAAACCCATCTAAAAGAGAATTAATTTTTGTTGCATTACTAAACATTCCGTTTTCAAAAAAGTTTATTAAATCAAGTAAGACGTCATTGAGATATTCTTTTGGTTGGAAAACAGTGTTTTTTTCTTCGATAAAATCAAATAAATATTCAATTAAACTAACACTAAACAAGTTTAAAATAATTTTAAAATTTTTTTCGTTTAGGGTTTTTAATAATAAGGCCAATCAATCAACGTTTTTCAAATCAGTTATTTTTAAGATTTCGTCTTTGATCGAATCAATGAAATTTTCACCGTTAAAATAATGTAATTTTTCAAACAACTTTTCAATTTGTATATTTGGGTTTTGAGTAAGTGTGATGAATTCGGCTGCTTGTGCCGCTGTTGTGGTTTTTAAAAAATATTTTTTCAAAAATTCGATTTTTTCAATTTTGTTATTTTTCAATTTTGTTATTTTTTGATAAAACGGATTGAGTACATCAATTCATAATTTCCAAAATTCCAAAATTAAATCAATGTTAATGCTTTTAATAATGTTGGATATTTTTTCGTTTTTAAAAAAATTAATTAAATTTTCATTTTCAAAAATTTTTTCAAAATTATTAAAGACTTTTTGGATTTGGCTGCTAATTTGTTGATTTTGTAAAAACCCTCTGAGTTGAGAAATATTTTTTTTATTTTCGGGATTAATTAAAGATATTCAATCACTAAATTGTTTAAATAAAAATCGTTTAGCATCGTTGACGCTAACGTTTTTTATAAGACTGTAATGGGCAGGATCACCTAATGGGACTTTATTAATAGCAAATGAATCGTTTGCACGTCAATTACTTCATATTGTGTCTCATGAGATTGTTTCAGCAAAATCGTTTCCATAATTAGTTTTTTGGCCTCAATATTTTTTTTCTTTGTAAAATTGGGCTAAAAATTTTTTAACGCCATTGCCGCTTGGTTCTAATAATTCAAATTGATTAACAATAGTCAATCAATTTTTATACGTTTTTTGTTCCTCAACATTGTGAAATTTATTCATCAAAAACAATGTGTTTGATAATCCAACAAGATTATTTTCAAATTTTTCTTGATCATTTTTTTGAAATGATTTAAATTTAAGATTTTCGGTTTCGGTTTTGATGTTTTGGTTTTGAAAATAAGTTATAATTGAAACGGATGCGATTGAAATCGTTAAAATTAATAATAATAATAAAATTTTGAACCTGTGAATGATATTTTTATTTGACATTATTATTTTATTTTAATCTTTTTGGTTTATCATATTATAAAACATTCCCCCTTGCGTTATATTTTATAATAAACATTCTCCTTTGCTTTGTATTCAACTTTAAAAAAATATTATGAAAAGTTTTACATTAATTTTTAAAAATAATTGACACAACGTTAAAAAACTTAAAGGAGTTTTTGTTTTACTGTTTTTGATTATAGTATTTTTTTCAACTGTTTTTTCCCTTTTTTGAGAATTCAATCGTCAATTTAAATCAAATATTAATGCTTTTGATTTAGCTTCAAAAAATGCTGATTTTATTGATGAATCAACTACCATGAAAAAGACTGCTGTCAATGCTTTTTGCACTGATTTTACAGAGATTTATGATAAAGATAAAAAACTTAAACGCCGCTTACCAGTTTTAAGTTTTGGTGGTCAAAATGGTTGTTTTCAACCAATCCCATTTGAAGATATTGATTTTAGTTATGAATTAAGTAGTACGCTCAACAAACAAAATAAAAAATTTCGGGTTTTAAGGATTGAAAATGTCAATATTTCCGCATCGGCTCTAAAAATTAATGAAAAAAGCATTTTCTATCAAAAATCCATTCACGGATTATTACTTAAAAAATTCGTTGAAACCAAAAATATTAATTTTTTAAATTCAGCGCGCTGATTGGAAAAAAATTATTTTCAAGATTTTTTAAAATTTTATCAATTAAAGATCCAAGCATATTTAAACCAAAAACTAAAACAAAATCCCGTTTATACGTCTGTAAAGACATCACGCGCATCAATCGATGTTGTTTTGAGAAATTATATTAAATATAAATTCAAGTTAAATGTTTTTCCAAGATACAAAACTGATTCTAATTTTAATGAAACTTATGAAAAACTAACAATCTTGCATGGCCGTTTAAATGATTTCAAAAAAAACAGTGATCCAAAAATTTTACAAACAAATTTCAAATTTTATTTCCAAAATATTATTGAAAATATTATTTTCTTTTTAAAGAAAACGAATTTTGATAATACAGATCTCAAAAGAAAATATATATATATTTTAAATCAACCCAAAATTGACTGAAGCAAATTTAATTTCATTATAAAAAATAAAGATTTTTTTACAATTGATAGTGAAAAAATTAGTATAGTCGACAATCAAAATTCAATCTATTTAGTAAAATTAATCGATAATGTTCTCCAAAACAAAAACGATTTTATAAAAAATAATCAACTTAATCAAAATTATCAAAAAATTATCAAACATTTAATGACTTGACCGGAAGATATTACGTTTACTTTACGACAAGTTTTTTTAAATTTATTTCCAACTTTTGAATTGCAATGAGCGATTAAAAACGCATTTGAAAATCATAATTATGGTAATGATCGCAAAGAAGCATTAAAAATTTTTAACTATAATAACCAAACCCTAACCGAATTGTGAAACAGCAAAAAATTTAATATTTATCAAAAAAAAATAATTTTGCAGTTAATTTCATTGATTAAACCAAAATACGAAGCGACCATTCGATTAAAACACTTTAAAACCAACCAAACTGAATTAATTAAATTAGAACAAACTTTATTCGGTAATCAAACCAAAAGTAATCAAATTTTAGCGACACAGGATCCGGTTAAAATTGATATTTTGATCCGCAATTTTTTTGATATTATCAGTATGGAAATTCAAAATTTAAAAAATAAATTTGTAAAATACGAAAATTTTTATGGTATTAAAAGCAACGACATACTAACAACTGAAAAAGAAAAGTTTTATTCACATTTAACAAGCGGATTTCAATTAAATATCGATTTTTTTGAGAAAACCACTTCTCCCAAGGATTACCTTAATGAAATATTTTCTTTTATTGAAACTGCTAATTCACTCATTCACAAAATTATTGATCGTGGATTATCAAAAACAAACAGCCGGAGTTGAATTGCAAACAATTTAAAAGTTACGTCTGCGCAAGATTTAGATAAAGTAATTACCAAATTTAACGATTTAGTTAATCCACACAACTTTCGTTACGATAAATGACATCTTTTTAAAAATTGAATTTCATTGTTTCTTTCAGAAAAATTAATTACTTCCAAACCACGCGAAGAAACAATTACTGATGCGAACAAATATGGGTGAAATCAATTATTAGATTCGAATTTTTTTAGCAAATATTTTACTTATTTTTATAACGGTTTAGAAACCTTAAGTCAAGCTGATTATCTTACATTTCAAAATGATTTTACAGATTTAAAAACCAATATTTTTAATCTGGAAAAAACCCTTTTAATCAAAAATATTAATCAAATTCCACCCGCACAACAAAATAGATTGTTCAAATTTCAAACTCCGAATTTAGAATATGAAAAAACATTTTCTTTATTTAAAATTGATGTCCAAACCAACGTTTTGGATAATTTGATTAAAGATAATCCTGCTTATTTATTGTCAAACTTGTTTGATTGAATGTATCCGACGGATTCAACTGACCAAAATCCTGATATTTTAAATAAAAATATCGATTATTTTGAATTGGTTTTTTCCAAGATCGTTTATTTAACGAATTTGATTCACTTTTTACCATCAGCTGAATCAGCAATCGAAAAATTAGACGGGAATTATACCCCGATTACGAATTACTTGACGAATAAAATTAAATGACGAGCCCTCAGATTTTACTATGTTATGGAACAGATTGTCAAAAACATTTCTAACTCTTACCACCCTAAATTATTGGATCGGTTTAAAACACTTGGATTAATTTCTCAATTAGAAACACCATTTATGCATAAAGGTAAGTTGATAAAAGATTTAAAAGTCGAATACAACCAATTAGAAACACCACCAATTTTAAAACATTGATTTTTAAAATTTGGTAATGGTAATTCGCCAATCACAAATTCAAAAATTGTGTTTGATGAAAATAATAAGCCACAATTTGTTGATCTTTTATTAAACAATGATCAATTCAATTTATTTGAAAAAAGTCAAAAATTATTAAATCAACCACCAACAGGATACGAATCCTTCACCCAATCAATAATTAGTCAACCGTTATTAGTTAATACGGATCTTTTGTTAGCTGAATTTTTGAAAAAATATATTGAATTTTTCAAGTCCTTGTTACCCGCTGATTTGAAAGATAAGTTTACTATTACAAAAATTGACCAAAAAAAATTAATAGAAATTATTAATTGAGATTCACCATCAGATTTAAAAGTGTTGCGAGTTAATAATTTTAAAACTGAATTCGCGACCCCATATTTTTTCATTAATTTTACGAAAGCGCCTAATATTAATGTTGATAAAGTGATCGTTCAAGCAAACCAACAACTAAACACTTATGTGAAAAATGTATTTTGAAAATCATCAACGGGTTCTGATTTTATTTTCGCACTTACAAACTGAGACAACCAAACGTTTTTTTATAAAATACCAAAATTCAAAAATCCCCCATACCGAGATAAAGTTAAAGAAGAATATGTAAAAACCAAAAATGATGCTTATAATCAAAAATTTACAAAAATTTATGGAAGTGTGTTTGGGATCAAAATCAATTTCTTAACTTACATTTTTTCTCAAGATAAAAAGACTAATCGATCGAATTTAATTATTGCTAATGACGATGATTTAAAAGTCGTTCTAAAAGAGGGTTATAGCCCAAAAAGATTAAATGAAATCGTAATTTCACCTTTATTTGCAGCCGCAAATAAAATCAAAATTGGTGATAATATTTCAATTTTTAACATTAATAATTTTAAAGTTACTGGTTTGGGAACTTCAAAACGATTTGTCTACCCGGCATTGAATTATGTCAATTTAATCCCCCGTTCGAAAGATAACATTATTTTTGTTCATCCAAAAATAATTAATAAATTATTGGAAAAATTAAAATCAGGATTAAATAGTGGTTTTTACATTAAAAAAGATTTTATTTTTTATGCAGTCGATACAAACCAATCTAAAAATCAAAAATATAATGATTATTATGCATATAATTGGGCTAAAATGTTTAACGGTAGAGATTTTGGAAACAAAAACTATTCTCAATTTTCAGAAAAATTATTTCCCGATTCATTAAATAATTACCAAATTTTAGATTCTGATTTTAATCAATTCCAAAAACAACCAATTCAATTACCATTTAAATTTAATATTTTAGTTCCAAATGTAATTTACAAAACGGTTTTATATGTATTTATTTATGTAATTGTGGTTTTATTTTTAATTTCAATTTTTTCAATTTGACATTTATTAGAAAAAAAAATTGAAATTAATCGTTGGCAATTGGGAATTTTAAAAGCTTTTGGGTTTGGGAATTTTTTCTTATTAGTATCGCTTTTATCCTTTACAATTTTTCTAATCATGGGCGTTTTCTGTGGTTGGATCATTGGGACAATTTTGCAAAAACCATTTTTTGGATTGTTTTCCGACAAAATCATTTTTAAATTTGATTATTTTTATTTTAATTACGCCTCTTTCTACATTTGCTTAGCTTGTGTAATCACTTTCACACTGCTTTCGTTAGTGTTGTACAACTTTTTCCGATTCCAACATCTATCATCTCCTGTATTGTTAAATCGAAGTTTAATTATAGAACGTGGTAAATTTGCGACATCAATCCCAACATTAGTTAAACGTTTTATTATTCATCCGTTTTGACGATTAAATTATATTTTTTTCGATACCGTCGGTAAAAAAATTTTAATGCTTTTTTTCATTGTTGTGTTAATCTCAATTAATTTTGTTAGCGTTGTGTTTTTTACATCAGCTTTTTATAAAACAGAACAATTTTGAAAACAATCAACGCAAAAAAAATGACAATTTTTTTACAATTCTCCGATCAAAGGTAATCCCTTATCACGTTTCCCTTTCTACCTTAATCGTGGAGCAGAAAGCATTTGAAATGATCAAAAAAATTCAAACGAACCAACTGATGATTTAAGTGCTGATGTTTATTTGTTTGATGGTGAAAAGTTTGTTTACCAAAAATTAACCATTGCAGAAGTTTTAGGATATTTTCGCGTTTTACAAAACAAAGTAATTAATTACAATAAAATCAATTCTCTATTAAATCAAAACGAAAAATCACAATCAATCACAAATTTAAAAAGCAATGTTTGTTTGATTATTAAAAACATTTTCAAAGACAAGAAACTTGACAAACTTGATTGCTTAAATAATATTATCAATCGTGCGATTCCATTTATTGATTTTCCTGATGCTAAAAAAGAAAACAATACGAAAAAACACTTTCCAATCGCTTTTAATTCCGTTCCTTTTTATCCTGAAAAAGACGAACTTTTTACGAAATTAAAAGGAAATATGATTAGCAACGCCAATGATTTGAATAAATTTGATATATTGGGATATAATTCTCAATCCAAGTTTTTTAAAATCGAATCGGAAGCAAACTTAAAAGCGTTTTTTGCTACAAAACCAGACAGTAATCAAAAAATAATTCCAATTATTGTAAACCGTTATTTTAAAGATAAATTCAAAAAAAAGATTGGTGACACCTTACAATTATCAATTAAGTATCGTCAAATGATGTTCCAAGAAAATGAGCACACAAAAATTGAATTAAAAAACAGCGATTGAGTATATTTTGAAAAATCCGCAACTGGAAAAATTCTAAAAACACCGATTGATGATCTACCGTACGATTATCAATTTTATCAAGGGCGTTTTTTAATGAATGCTAATTTAGATCTAAAAAATCCAAATAAATATCGAATTATCAATCAAAATTTTGAAAACAAAGCATTAGAAATTGTTGAATACTTTGACACAGTCTCCAAAACGTGAAAAACTTATTTCCCACATTATAAAACAAAGCGTAAAAATCAAGACAAATATTTTAAATACATTAATGTTGACAACATTGGGTTAAAAACACAAAATAATTTTTGATTCCCGTTCCGCTATACGAAAGAAACCGCAGATAAACTTGATAAAGTTAGTGTTTTTTTTGATTGAATTCAAAACCAAAAAGTTTTTGTTGTTAATAAAACACTTACCCTTAAAAATCCCGAAAATCAATTATATAACTTTAAAATTATCGACATTCATTCTAGTATAGACAGCGCAAAACTGTACTTACCACAATCATTTTTAAATTATCAAACTTGAGGCGACGCATCTAAAACTGATAATTTTAGTAATTCATCCGAAAATCCACTATTATTTTTTAACGCCCGTGCCACTTCAAGTAAAGAACTTTACAATGCATTTTTTAATTTTTCTTTGACAAACGATATCGGATTTCTGGACTTGAATACAATTCAAATTAACCAAAAAACATTGGTTAGTGGTTTTAAAAGT
The DNA here is from genome assembly GCA_036873815.1 of Phacellophora camtschatica. NCBI lineage: Eukaryota > Metazoa > Cnidaria > Scyphozoa > Semaeostomeae > Ulmaridae > Phacellophora > Phacellophora camtschatica. The sequence goes on from JAYJMH010033321.1 coordinate 119,773, forward strand.
TATTTAGAAACTAAATATAAAATTCAATTTTTCCAATTCGCTTTTGAAATTATTTGAATTTTAATTTTATTTAATCTAATCACCTTAATGGCGCTTTTCGGTTTGATGGTTAAAATTATTTTTGATATTTTCCGTAAAAAAATCATTTTATTGCGGATTTTAGGATACAAAATTTATGAAATTGCTTTACAGGTATTTTTAATCATGTTTGTACCGATTTTAGTTGCCTTTATCATTGCTTCAGTAATTTCGAAAGTGTTATTTGATTATCTGATCCAGTTTTTAATTGATAATTATCAAATTTACATTTTTTATATTTCGGACCCATGAATTTTCATCGCTTGCTTTGCTGTATTTTTATTTTTCTGATTATTATTATTTGGAAGTTATTTTTATTCAATCAGAAAAGCTAAAATTGAAACTTACCTTAAAGAGAGTTAATCGCCAAAATTGTTTTCAAAATAAAAGTTGTTCGATTTCGAAATTCGGTTTTTTGAATTTGAAAAGCAATTAAACTAAATGTTTTTAATTGGTTTTGATGTAATTTTCAAAGATCTTCAAAACACGTTAATTCGAGGGTTGTTGAATGATCGCTAATTACTAAAAATGCCATATTTTTTCCAGTTTTTGAAGTGTACATTGTAATTTTAGTGATGATTCCGATGCAAAAAACATCAACTCACTTTAAACTAGTCAGCTGCTTTGCTTTTTGAACCGGAAGTTTAGCAATAGCAGGTGGAAGTTTTAATGTTTTTTTTCAATTTGTTAAAAATTGATAATCAAATAAAAAACCAAAGCTTTTTCATTCGGAACGTAAATTTACTTTTCAATCATCGGCTTTATTAGTGATTTGAAGATTGGGGATCGTTTTTAAAATTTGTTTATTTCTTTGTTGATTAATTGTGACTTCAGCATATAGTAAAATGATATCTAAATTGTGCAATAAAGTCGTTCGATTGTGTTTAAAATCGGAAAATACATTGGCGGCGATCAAACTTTTTAAAACCGTTTTATTAAAACCATATTTAAACATTCGTTGAATAAAATCATTTAAACTTTTGTATCGTCCATTGTTTTTTTCTTGCAAAATTTTTTGCGCATAAACCGTTCCAACACCATTAATAATGTTTAACGGGGGGAAAATGGTTTTGGTTTTAGGATCTAAAACGTATTTTTGCGTCGAATCATTAATTGACATTCGAAATTGACATTGATATTTTCGGCGCATTTCAAAAAGAATCATTTCTGTTTTATTTTTTGTTCCAATATTGTTATTGAGGAGTTCTAAGTAAAAAAATTCACTGTAATTACTTTTGAAATACGTCATTCAATAAGCAATGATGCTGTAAGCAATCGCGTGTGAACGATTAAAACCATAACCGACAAATTTTTCAATTAATTTTCAAACCCGAGTAATTAATTCTGGTTCCCTTTTAGCAATTGCGCTCTGTTTCCAAAATTTATTTTTGATGACTGGAATTAAATGGATTTGTTTTTTACTAATTATTTGTCTTAATTGATCCGCTTCCGACAAATTAAATTTTGCAAATTGCTGAACTAAATAAATAATTTGTTCTTGATACAATGGGATTCCATAGGTGTTTTTTAAGACGTTTTCAAATTCCGGAATTCAATATTGAAAGGCGACTTCACGTGCGCGGCGTTTTAAAAACAAAGCACGATTTTGCATTGGCCCGGGCCGGAAAAGTGAAATCGTTGCAGCGATGTCTTCAATTGATTGTGGTTTTAAACGGGTAATTAAATCAATCATTCCAGCTGATTCTAATTGAAAAATTCCTAAAGTGTCGCCATTACTTAAATCATCAAACGTTTTTTGATCATTGAGTGGAATTTTTTCTCAGATAATGTTTTCTTGGGTTGTTTTGTGAATTTTTTTTTGGATTTCGTGTAAAAGTGTCAAATTACGTAAACTTAGCAAATCCATTTTGATTAAATCACGATCTTTTACATCGTACATGTCAAATTGTGTAACCGTAAATCCTTGACTGTCAATAAAACAAGGTAACAGAGTGCTAATTGATTGTTCAACGAAAATGATCCCCGCTGCGTGAATTGATGATTGGCGCGGTAAATTCATAATTGATTTCGCTAATGCGAATAACTGAGGATAATTTGTTTGCAACTTTTTCAAGATGTAATTTTTTTGAATGGTTGTATCAAAATCAGTATGATAACGCGGATTAATTAATTTACAAATCTGATCAATTGTTTTTAAATCAATGTTTAGAATTCGTCCAACATCTCGAAATGCCATTCGCATTCCAATGGTTTGAAAAGTGCTAATTTGCGCCAAATGTTGATTTCCATATTTTTGGAATAAGTATTCTAAAATTTCCTTTCGACGTCCATCTTCAAAATCAGTATCAATATCAGGTTTAAGAGCTAATTTTGGATTTAAAAATCGTTCAAAGATCAATTGATATTGCAAGGGATCAATCATGGTAATTTTTAAAAGATAACAGATCAAACTACCGCAAGCACTACCTCTTCCTGGACCGACTAAAATTTGCTTTTTACGCGCAAATTCAATGTAATCAGCAACAATTAAAATGTAATCAATTCAATTTTGTTTGGAAATAATATCGAACTCATATTTGAAACGTTCCCAATATGCGGTTTGGTTTTTAAATTGTGAATTTAAAACGCTTGTGCATTTATTTCATAGATAAGTTTTTTTATCTTCTTTTCCAGTTGGGAAAGTTTTAATTTTGATTGAATCTAAATTTTCATAACTGAAACTGAAGTCCTTATAAAAATGTTTTAAATTTTTTGTAAAATACGTTGCTGAATATTCTTGTTCGAGTTCAGAAAGCGTTTTTCAATGATAATCTACATCATTTTCCGTTTCATTTAATGTTGTTTGAAATTTAATTGCTAATAGTGCTCGATATTTCAATTTTTCTGCAACTTTTAAATAACGAACTGGTCGAAATGGCAAAAGAAAATTTTTAAAATTAGCGATCAGACTTGGAGAGGGAGTAATTTCACAACCAATAAAATATGAATTTTTATTTCAATCAACGCTTTGACATAATTTGATGAGTTGGGATTCATTTTTGAGATCTTGATAAAGGAAAACAATTTGACAATTGGTTAATAATTCAGTAATGTTTTCTCAGATTAAAACACCTTTTGAATGCAAAAAGTTAATTTGTAATAAGTTAGTATATCCGGCGGCGTTTTTAGCGTAAATAACTACCTTATAGGTGGTTTTGTTTCAATTAATTTCACATTTAAACCCGACAATCGGTTGAATATTGCGTTTTTGACATCCCAAAAGAAACTTACCAATTCCAAATAATTGTTGATTACCGATAAATGCGGCTGAGGTTTGGTGATTTTCAATAATAAAATCGAGATATGTATCAATTTCAATTGTTGATTTTAAAAAATCATAAACAGTCGTAACATTTAATTGTTGTTGCAAAAGATTATGTTGTTTTTTCATATACATCAACCAATTGCTCAATGCTTTTATTATAAAAACCACGAAGATACAACATTTCGGCGTTTAACATTTGATTCGTAATTTGCAAGTTTTGAAATCTGACACGATTATTAATTACAAATAATTGTTCAGCAATTTTTAAGTTCACAAATTTTTTTTCGATTTTATCTTTTAAATCATTTGCTAAAAATTCTAAATCATTAAATTGATTTGTCATCAAAATCATTTTTTCATTATCAAAAGGCTTTAAAACCTTTTTTTCAATAATAATAAATTTATTAATTATTTTTTGTAAATTATCATCATAAACAGCTCGAAATAATTTAAATCGCGGATTAAAAATAAAGGTGTTGATATTAATGATTGTTAAAATAAACGTTTCGATTCTTTGTTGTTCAACATTGAACATTTTCCGAATATTTTGATATTGTTGTAAATATTCGATTGTTAATTTCAAAATTTTTTGAACCATAATAATTTGATCATCAAGAAAAACGAACTCTCGCTCTTTCAAAAATTTCTCATTTCAATTATTGAAATGAATTAATCAATTTTGGTATTTTTTCTTTAATTCTTCAATGTGTTGGAAATTATAAAATAAAAAATACGTTTCATGACGTAAATCACGAATATCATTTTTTAATTGCTTTTCTCAATTTGCAATTTGTTCTTTAACCCCAATAAAATTATGATGAATGTTCTTCAAAAACTTCTGTAGATTTGTTAACTTTTCCAATTGTTTTTTTTGGGCTTCTAATTCAAGATAAAATTGAAAAATATTGTCAACAATTACGGTGTTATTATAATTTTGGATTTCGCGCTTTAAATGATTGTATTTTTCTTTATAAAAGTCATTAAATCATAAAATTGTTTTTTTTAAATTTATCCCTACTAATTTTTTATCAATCAATTGTAAAATATTTTTTTTCAACGAAGGGACTCCGTTGTGAAACATCAAAATAATTTTTAAATAATCGATAACCCGAATAATGTGTTGTTCAAAAGTTGCTAAAATGTGTTTAATTTTTGTTTGCATATCTTTTCGATCCATTTCATAAATCTGTGCTTCAAAATTAGCTAATTCTTTTGGCAATTCATTCCACAAATTAATTAATTTTTTAAAATTAAAATCAACCTTTAATGATGTTTTATTAATTTCATCAAGCATTAAATCATAAATAATTTGTAATTTATAAATTTGATCCAAACAGTATCGCTCTAACTTTAGCGCTGTTTTTAAGCGATTTGCAAATAATGTATTGTCAGCATTTAGTTCTGCGAATTGATCGTAATGCTTGATTAATTTTTCGCTTTCAATCAATTTGAAAGAAGGAGAATTTTTTTCATTCAAAATTTGAATGTACCCATTGATTCAATTAATTGTTTTCTTGCTGATCAACTTTTCATATTCTTCAAAGAGCGTAACAAACTTATTTTGATACTTGGGTGTTTTTTGACTAAGATTTTTTAATTCAATAAATTTTCTTAGAAAAAAAAACGATTTTCAATAAATCAAGTCATTAACAACTTTTTGCATACGAAAAAAAACATTAATTTCATAATAAAATTTAATTGCTAAAAAAATTCCTAAAAGAAAAAAAATTGAGATAAAAACAATTAATAATGTGTCAATGATTTCGTTCATATAATTATAATTATATTCAAAAAAAGCGTGAATGAATTTTTTTGTTTTTAATTCCTTTGTTTAAAAGCAAAAGCACACCAAATCAAAAATATAAAATAAGTTTTTTATCAAAATTTTAGATATAATAAATCAATAAAAATAAAATAAAAATGTCAAAATTTCTTAGACCAATTTACAAATTATCAAAACGCTTAAATTTTTCACTTTTAGATAATAATAAAGAGTTCAAACGCGTTAAACGTAAAGTTAATAAACGTCAAAAACGTTTATCAGCCTTTGGAATGCAATTAAACGAAAAACAAAAACTGCGTTTTCGTTATTTTTTAACTGAAAAACAATTACGGAATTTTTTTGCTAAAATTCGTCATATTCCTGGTCAAAAAGGTGAAAATTTGTTATTTAATCTTGAATGTCGTTTAGATAATTTAATTTATCGTTCTGGTTTAGCACCAACCCGTTTATCAGCGCGTCAAATTGTTAATCACAAAAATGTGATGGTTAACAATAAAGTTGTTAACATTCCTTCATATCTTGTTCAAATCAATGATATTATCACGTTTAAAAAATTAAAATTTCGCAAATTAGAAATAACAAAAAGTGTTTTCGATAATCCAACCAAGTATGAATTTTTAGAATTTGATAAAAATAACTTAGCAATTAAGTTTTTACGTTTACCGAATTCAAACGATATTAAACAAGATATTAAATTACCGTTAATTATTGAATACTTCAACCGTTATTTATAAAAAATTTCTTTAATGTTGAATTAATAATACGATTTTTTTTCCGTATTTGACAACCACATAATTAGTTTGATCATGTGGTGAAATCAAATAATTTCAATCTTGAATTATTAATTCATTAATTTTAAGACTTTTTTCTTGAATTGCACGTTTAAAACTGGCCGCTGAAGTAAAAACTTTTGCAGTTAATAAAATTGTTTTTAATAAAATTGGATTTTCACTAATTTTTTGAAACGGTAAATATTTTTTGAGAATCAAAAAATCGCTTTGTGAAAATTCCGATTGTGAAAGAACGTTAATTAAGATTTTTCATTCTTTAACGATTTTTTCGGGGAATAAAATTTTAATTACTTGCTCAGCAACTGTAAGTTTTGTTTGTTGGAAAGAGTGGTTTGCAATTTGTCTTTGCGGAATTTGTAATCAATTTATTCAATTCGTAATGTCACTATCATCAAGATTAATAAAAAATTGAAAATATTGATACAAACTACTTATTTTTAAATTTAAAGAAAGAAAATTAGCATCAGTTTTACTAATTTTCTGATTGTTTTGAGTAATTAAAGCGGTTGTGATTCCAACTGCTTTAGAGATAGTGGGCGCTTCCAACTTACTGATTAAATCAATACCCATGGTAATATTTGGGTATTGATCGCTTCCACCTAATTGAATAAAACATTCTTCGTTTTTGTACAAATGATAAAAATCATAAGCTTGTAATAATAAATACGAAAATTCATCATAAAATAATTCTTTTTTTTCATAAGCAACAGCAATGGATTTCTTTTGTAAGATTTTATTTATCGTAAAGGCTTTGCCTAATTTTTGGAAGAATTCAACAACGTTCATATTTTTATACCAATCTAAATTGCTGAAGATTTTTGATCTTGGTAAAAATTGTTTAAATTGCTTGATAATTTTTAATTGATTTTGCTTTAAAAGTTCATGATTTTGTAACGAGCGGCGTTTTTTACGAAAACTTGGATCACCAATTATGCCTGTTAAACCACCAATGATTAAAATCACCTTACAACCTCATTTTTGAAATTGTTTCAAAGCGTAAATTGGCAAAAAATGCCCAATATGTAAAGAATCAGCCGTTGGATCAAAACCACAATAAATTGATTTTTTATTTAAAATAGCATTTATTAATTTATTTTGGTTGGTAGTTTGTTTAAAAACCTTACTTTCATTTAAAAATTGATGAATTTCGGCAATTTGACGTTCTTCGCTTGTTTTATTTGATAATTTGTTCATTGCTTGATATGTAAACGTGAAAACATGGCAGGGGTAGCAGGAATCGAACCCACACTAAAAGTTTTGAAGACTTCTGTTCTGCCCTTAAACTATACCCCTTTTTTTCAATACTGATATTTTGAACGAATGTTTTTTACTCAGACTATCTAATTAGTATATTATATTAGGTGGTTTTTTGGTTTTTTTCAAAACTAAAAAATTATGAGTTAAAATAACCATTTAAATTTATATTATTTTATGAAAAACAAACACCCAAAAATTCCTTTAATAAAAATCGAAGGACTTGTTAAAAATTATGGAAAAAAGCAAGTTTTAAAAGGGATTGATTTTGAAATTTATCCTGGTGATCGTTTGGCAATTTTAGCTCCAAACGGCGGCGGCAAAACAACATTCATTGAAATTCTTTGTAAATTAAGAAAAATTACGGCTGGTAAAATTACTTTTTTCGGCGGTGAACAAAATTTTTTACGAAATGTTGGGGTTCAATTTCAAGTCGGTAGTTATCCAATTGGAATTCGTGTAAAAGATCTAATTTATTTTTACACGAATATTTACAACACTCGCGTTGATAAAGTTCTTTACAATTGATTTAATATTAAAGAGGTTGTAAAACAAGATTTTAGCGACTTATCTTTCGGTCAACAAAAACGTGTTGAATTGTTTTTAGTTTTAACTTCCCAAGTTAAAACGGTTATTCTTGATGAAATTACTGCCGGAATGGACATTTATGTCAAACACAATATTTTGAATGCGATTCAAAAATATTTATCAAGCAAAAATGTTACTTTACTTTATATTAGTCATAATTTAAACGAAATTAATCAATTATGCAATCGAGTAGTTTTGATTAAAGACGGTAAATTTATTGAAGTTAAGGAAAACATCGCTAATTTAGATCTAGACAAATTGATGCAAACGACATACAAATGAAAAAAATAAATCAAAAACATTTTTATAATGCGTTTAATTTTTTTTTAGTTATTAAATTAATTTTTCGGAACTATTGAAATAATAAATTCAATTTTTTTAATGATTTCATTCTCCCTTTAATGCTTTCATGTATTTTAGTTACCGTGTTAAGAAAATATAATTTAGTAGATTTTTATCCAGGGCTAATCCTAACACCAATTTTTAGCATTGGTTTTATTTCATTTCCAATTTCGTTTGTTGAATGAAAAAAATCAACTTTATTTAAACGTTTAAATATGATTGGTTTTAATATAAAGATTTTATTGATCATTTTTGGAATTTATTATACGTTGCTTTGTTATTTTGCAATTATGTTAACAATTTTATATTGTTATTTAATCGATAAAGCGCTAGCACAACCAAACAAATCAGAAATTAAATCATTTTTTTTCTTTGTTAAGAATGCAAATTTATTATGATTTTTCATTGGTGCTTTACATTTAAATATCATTGTTTTTTGCTTTGGTTTTTTGCTAACTTTTGTTACCAAAAACACCAAAAACATTATCGGGCTTGGAATTATTTTATTGCTGTTGCATAGTTTTTTTTTAGGATGTTATTTACCAGTTCGTTATACTTTAAACAGTAAAATTATTACGTATTTAAACTATATTTTTCCAGGTTATGCCCCACTACGTATCAGCCAGGCAAGTTTTTTACGAGCAGATAAATTAGAAGATTTTAATCTCGTCTTTCTTGACGCAGATTGAAAATTACATTTTAATAATTTTTTAGGTGAATTTAAAGAAGAAACATTCAGCGCTTGAAACAACTATTATTCTCATGTTTTACTATCATGAGCTTGAATTATTACTGAGTTATTTTTAATTATTGGCTTATCTAAAAGGAACAAAAATTAAATGAAGAAACGGATTCAATTTTTTGATTTGGGTTTTATATTTTTAATTCGGTTATTGGCTCGAAATTATTTTTTTAGCTTTTCGTTACCGATTATTAATTTTATCTTACCAATTATTATTGCTTTCATTTGTTATGAAATTCTACCGATTGATTTAATCATTCCAGGACTGGTTGTCAATCCAATTTTGACTGTTGGTATGATATCATTGCCACTTTCTTTAGCGAGTTGAAATGCTTCAATTATCATTAAACGCTTGAAATTATGCAACATTCCAGGATGACAAATTTTATTTGCTTTTTTTATTTTTTACTTTTTAATTTCGCTTTTAAGTGTTGTTTTTTTAATTGGATTTTTGTTGGCTTACACCGAAATTAAAAACTTTTCTCCCGAAACAAAAACAATTCGTTTTATTGATTTTTTAAAAAGGATTAAATATCTTGAATGATCAACGGGGGTGTTTTTGTTAATTTGTGTTTCGTTAGCGATTGGTTTGGTAATTTCATATGCAACATTCCGTTTTCAAACCGCTTTATTTATTGGGTTATCATTTTATTTAATCCAATCATTTTTGGTTGGGGTGTTTTTAAGTTTAGAACTCATAGTTAAAAATAAAGGAATGCTGTATTTTTCATATAGTAGTCCGATTTTTTATCCAATGCGAATGATCCAGACCGCCTGATTAGAAAATCAAATATTTCAGACCTTACCATGATTACCCAAACCCATTCCGTTATTCATTTTTCAAAATTGAAAAATTGCGACTAATCCGGATAAAATCTTTCACTCAATTAGTTTTAGTAGCAAATATTGATTGCATGGTTTAATCTCGGTTGGTTTCGTGTGTGGTTTTTCAACAATTTCTTTAATTTTATTTAAAAATTATCAACCAAAGTAAAAATAACCAAAAAATGAAAAAAAAAGATAAAATGTTAATGGTTTTCAAAGAAAGAAAACAACATTAAAAGAGGTGAAATAATGTTTGAATTTATTAATAGAGATGCTGACAATAGCAATGAAAATGGATTTGATTTTAGTGATCAAAATTCATATGAAAATGACTCCGATTCTAAGGTTAATGAGTCCGATCAAAAGAAGGAACCTAAAACAACTGACGATTATAAAAATCAAAATCCGAATGATATTGTTCAAGACAAAACAGATGATTTTGAAAATGAT